>WSXT02040515.1:0-28020 GCA_011762715.2 Neuroterus valhalla | reverse complement strand
ATGTACTGTTTGAACAGCAAATGACTGCGTCACTGGCACAAACAGTACAAAATTAACTGTTTCAGATTTAGAGAGTAGGGGAGGTCCTTGAATAATTGTAATTCATTTTTTGATGTATATGCGCGGTAAGATACACTATCGTCGGCAATCGTCTATACGGTTAGAGCGGGCGGTACTAAGAATCACTGCTGACTTTGCAAGATAAAATTTATAATGCCCAATTTCACGAAAACTATGGTAGAATAAATTCCTAATTCTCAACGCGCTATAAACGACAAAGAATATGGGTAATCCCAAAATGAAACTGTCGAAAAAACTAACTGTTCTTGAAAAATTAAGAAAGTGTAAAAATTTGGTTGGACTTATCCGAATCAATATCGCCAAGCCTTGGAAGCTGGAGTTTTCTGGCACTTTTCGCCAAGTTCAACGGGTTCGAATTTCGGGAAACTATTTTTAGGGAGTTTTTGTTCATTACCTGCCGACTAGTTGGATATGAAACTGTCATACTAATTAAACTTTTGAAGAAAAATTAGAATCTCTAACAGGATTGTTTCTTCGGTGGGGTATTTATTTTTGTCGCTTGAGATGCATGAACAATTGAACAGTTGGTTTTTTGAAAAATTCGTTAGAAGCCTGTGCAATACAGACTAATATTTAAAAAAATATATTTTTTTTTTAAAGTTACAAAATTATTTGAAAATTGATATATATTTGAAGAAGTTCAGCATAAATTGGGGTTCAATTCTGTTTATAAGAATGATTTGTTCTTTTTAGCATCAGAAAATACAATAATAAATACATATTGATAATATAATAATATATATTAATAAACAGAAATAATGATAATTTCGATATACAAGGTTAAACTAGGATGGATAAATATGAATACAGTGAACTTCCACTTAAGTTGACCTTCACTTAGGTTGACTTTCGTATAAGTTGACTGGGAACGTTCACATAGGTTGAGTAAACAGTCCCCCACCACAAACACGGTGAGAAAGAGAAACCACGGATCGAGAGAGAGAAAGCTGCAGAGAGGGGGATATTAACCTTGATGGTGGGGACTCGTGACTCCCCATCTTGAGTCAACTTAACTGAATGTTTACGTTTTTGCGATTCACAGAAATCTTCACTATTCATAACTTCACTTCAAATATAAAGAGATGAGAACTCAGTGGCATTTTTCAGTTTTTGCGGATATGAAGAGTCAGTAATAAGATTGATTTTTCGTCTTTACCAAAATTTGAGAAACTCTCTATTGACGTTGCCGTTTGTTGTCCATTAACGATCAGTAATATTTTGAAATCAGAGACGAATTTGAAAGAAATGTTAATGTTTACTGAATTGCATTGATGCTTGTATACTGTTCTGAGAATCAGTTCTTCTTTGTCTTTTAGGCATATCATTTTCCAAATCAGTCTCAGTTGGTGTGTGAAGAATCATTGTCAAGCAAATTTTAGAAGAACCTTGACCACCAGCTGCCATTGCTCTAACGAGATATTCACCAACAAAATCACGCCTTTCTAATACAGTTTCAAGCAATTTTTCAGCATTATCCCAGACGGCAGGTCTCATTTATTTTTTATTCTAATTATTAGGATCACATTCTAACATAACAATATTGTAGATATCTTCTAATAGTTTTGTTCGTTCACTAACGTGATGTGATGAATAATGAGCAGGCACAGACTTTCGACCTTATTGTTTTGTTAGTATCCAAGATTTGAGGAAATTTGTGAACGTAAATCATGTGTCCAAGGAAGTGGAAGTTTTACCTCTTAAAACATTTGGTGATTTGAGACAAGATTATGACAAATTTATTTCTCTTGTCATAAATAAAAAACTAGCTAAGAACTGCCACAGTACATTGAATGAGCCACTTTTCAAAGAAAAAGCCGATTTGTTAATTCTTGATAAATGTACAATTCCAGAACTTCATATATGACAAGGGTTTGTTACCCGTTTGTTTTAGGATGGTCCAGTGCACCTTGTCGGTCGAAAGAAAGCTCCTTTAAGGCCTTCAAAACGTAAGTTAGTCTCAAAGGACTATCATGGAGAGGTATTTGAAGGCAATAGCTTTTTGAATGCTATAGCATTTAAAAAATTGATGAGGTAAACTGACAAACTCTTTGATCGAGAAATTCATGTAGATGTCGGTCCATTTTCCAACACAACCTATGTGAGTGCATTTAAAACAATGGATAAAATTGTTTATTCATGTTTTTCGATCAAGAGATTTGATCTGATTGCAGATATAGAAAAGATCATTAAAGAATTTCACAGAACATTGGTAATAACAAATACAACCGAAACCCTGAAAATGCATGCCCTAATGCAGCACTTGACACAATGCCTAGAACTATTGAATACCAAGAGTTTGGGCTTATGGTTGGAGCAAGCCGGAGAAGCGGCACATATAGAGTTTCTGAAATTTTGGGAAAGACGAAAAATCAATCTCATTACTGACTCTTCATATCCGCAAAGACTAAAAAAATGCCACCGTTGAGATCTCATCTCTTCATATTTGCAAGGTAGTTATAAATAGTGAAGATTTCTGTGAATTTAAAAAGACTTATAGTTATTTTTGTGTTAACAAGTCATGATGTATTCATATTTGTCCATCCTTGATTAACCTATTATATCGAAATTATCATTATTCCTGCTTATTATTATATATTATCATATTATTAATATGTATTCATTATTGTATTTTCTAATGTTAAAAAGAATAAATCATTCTTGTAAACGGAATTCAACCCCAATTTATGCTGAACTTCTTCAAATGTATATCAATTTTCAAATAATTTGAATAAAAATATTATGTCTAAGGTATCTTCAAAAAAGGATCAGATCGGATTTTGAGGGTGTGATTTTCTATCATCTAGAGTCATTGGGAAGAGATCCCCGCAGTTTTATTTTAGCTACATATCAGGCAAACTTTTTTTCCCTATTCAAGCACCGGTGTCTCTACATTTGTATAGAGATCTTTTAATGTATTCTAACGGATACATTCTCATCAAGTGTCTCGTGCTTCACACTCGATTTCTATTTGTCCACGTCAATGAAACAAAAACGACGTATCTTATCAAAAAATAATTGCATTAAAATTTTCAGATATTTTTTAAGTGAACAACAAACTTATAGAACTATGCTGAGCAAATGACTCTTGTTCAATAACTTTTTCCGTATCTCTTATAGGTTGATCGGAAAATGAAATTTTTTATTTTTGAGCATTCTATTTCTATGGGAAAAACCATAATTGTTGGTCGAAAAAGGCTGGTTAACAAACGTGACCTTCCTTTTTGGTCCCTCAAAACGTTTGCTAAAGAGTCATCTTATACAATTATTCCTTCAAAAGTTATGTGATATACAGACGACGAAAACGGCGACAACAACGATGACAGACAGACAGACACCAACGTAAAACTCGTTTTTTTCGGATTTAAAGGGCCTCAAAACGTGGAGATTTCATTAAATCTGCGAAAGTTGATTCTCACATAAAACCAATACCTTCTTATTATGATGAGAACGTAATTTTCATTTCATAATCCCGTGAAGATTTTTCATGTGAAACGGATCTAATAAAAGGTAGTATCCTAAAAATCGATTTTATAAAATATAAAACTATTTATTTATTTCTGTAGCTCCTTCAAAGCGTTGCATTTAAAGTACGAAATTGATCGAAAATTTTAATTTTATGCCTGTCTCTCTCGCGTGATGATTCAATACCAATATGACAAGATAGCTTCAAGAAGGGCTCGTTTAACGCAAAATTCAATGCAAATTTTTACGGTTTACTAAAAAAATTGTTTATTCATACTCTAGACAGCGCTATCACCTTCCAAATTCAAGGCTAATTTCAAAAAGGTTACCTGGTTAGTGTTCTGATACAATCCGTTGATAGTGTTGTTCTGCTAACTATTCTAGAAATGCACACGGTATTTCAAATTTTTGAAGGTTGTTATTCTTCTCATCCGTTGATATAAATCAATATTTTACTCTTGTTTGATCAGTGAATCTTGACTAGGAATCAACCAAATCATTAGACAATAAATTAGTGATTGATTTTTTTGGCTCTTGTTCAGTTCTTTCGGTATTTTTGAGTCATTTAGATCAATTTATAGAGGACGTCTTCCGAGTCCTTCCAACACTGCAATTGTAAATAAGAATTAAGTCATTAACGTCAATGCGTTGGGGCGGCACGGTTAATAGTCGTAATCTTAAATTTACTCAATCGTCCGCGGCACAAGGTAATTGCCCACGAGTGTCGTGCTATTCGTGATTTACTGATCGATACACGCGCGCGCGTATGGCTTGTAAAGTCAGGTGCGAAGATATTGAAAAAATAATTGAAACCAGGAAAAAGAGCCAAACACGCCAATATATGTTGAGCTGTCAAGTCGCTACGAGAATAGTTAATAGAATCGTCGAACGACATTGTGAAATAATTCTGCCCACTCGATTTATCGCACTATTATACAAGCGTGGACACGAGGGTCGAGTATCACCTAGCCGAGTCGATTCGAGGGCTTTGCCACTTTCAAGTAGAGAGCAACAAATATTGGAGCTTTGGAGTGCTCAAGGATGCTCAAAAGAGTGCCAAGAGCGGCTTTTTCATAAAAAGAGCGGTAAGAATGTATGTATTTTTTTTTATATAAAGAAAAATGATTTGAGAATTTTAGTTTATAACAGGAACCAGACCGAACTGTCATGTATTTTAAATTGATACATTCTACTCAAATCTCAATTAGTTATAAATGACTGATTAACAAGCAAAAAGTCAGAATTGTTTCCTTCCAACAATAAAATCTATAATTTATGTAAAAATAGAAATCAACATAGTCATTATGCAGGCTTTGACATACATACATATTAGCTGCTTTTGGTAAGTTGTATTAACGTCGATCTCACTCTAAGAAGCTTCTATACATTGAGAAGACAAATACAGTTTTCTCTTTATTTTTGCATTTGAAATGTTACTAATGCTTGAATGGTCCACCTTCATAGTAAAGCTAATGGCGGAGAAATCTGAGGACTTCAATAAACATGTTATAAAAGAGGGATTAAATATTTTGGAAGTTTGCGATCAAGTTTGATGAAAAA
Organism: Neuroterus valhalla; assembly: GCA_011762715.2. NCBI lineage: Eukaryota > Metazoa > Arthropoda > Insecta > Hymenoptera > Cynipidae > Neuroterus > Neuroterus valhalla. The sequence continues at coordinate 22,917 of WSXT02040515.1, read as the reverse complement.
ATATATTATAAGGATCAGTAGTGACTGGACCCAGCCTCTCTTTGAATATCAGGGACATTGGCTCACAAGCCAGAAATATTTTTGATTTGATAAAACTTGTACTTTTCCCATCCTCTCATAATCTACTTGTCAGTTTTTCTCAGTATCTCATGTGTTGTACAAAAATATTCCAATTTTAATTTGTTGCTAGTGCACATTCGCCATTTTCGGTGAGCAGGAGCAGAGTAGGAAGAAAGTCTGGTGATGCTTGATGGAATGACGGAATACGCGTAGCTGTTTTTGAGAAAAAAGAAACGTACCCGGGAATGTTGAATATTAGAGGTCTTAGCGCAAAGGAAAGGACTAGAGGAGTAAATAATTATAGAGAAAAAAGAGGAAAGCAAGTATACTAGTAAAAGCAAGCAAGGACATAGTCAAAGCGGAAAAAAGTACAAAAATGCAAAATAATTGCGAAGGAAATGCGAAATTGTTTTGGAAATGGGCGAGGAAGAATAGGAAAGGGGATTCTAGCACTAAGGTAATTGGAGTGAAGAAGGCTGATGGTCAAATGGTAGGAGATTCAGACAAAGTTATAGACTGCATTTGTGACTTTTTCAAGTAGCTTTATGAAGGTAGAACCACGGAACATAACCTCTCAAGTTCTTAAGACCGGTGGTAGACATTTATTTGTGTGGCTATGTGAATTTGTGAATGTGTGTGCTGTGAACATCAAAGTTCCGAATGATCGAAGAAAAGCGATCATCGTCGCAATCTAATAATTTTTTTATCTCAGCCTCCAAGTTCCAACTACTTGATTAATAGATTGGCTTCAAATCCCGGTGAGTGAACATTCTGAGACAGGAGCAATTTCGCCTCTTATTCGTCACGCGATCACATTTGCATTTCGAACTAGCGCTGGGTCAATTCTGCAATGTCCGCGATGACTATCTCGGAAATGACAATACACCTGTTGATGCTGCATAGTGCAGGTGCATGATTCTTTCGCGTGGCGCTCAGTGCTCAGCGCTCGCGCACGCCACAGACAAAATACCGAAGCTAAACTGCACAATGCCATAATGCACGGCGCGTGCTGAAAAAGCAGGTGATTGGGAAACGCGAGGCAAATAGGCCTCTGCGTATCGAGTATCACATATCGTGATCCATGATTGGTGATTCGTGATTCGCGACCTCTAGATGAATGCATGTGTGTGGTCCACGTTCGTCGGGATCGCCCGTACGTTCGCGTCCGATATAAGCGATATGATATACGTATGAAGAGGTATTAAACCCGTCGACGTGATCGCCGCAAATTGCTTCGTTAAACTTTCCAAGGAAATTACTTTATCGCCAGAGAGGAAAATTCCGCCAACTTTTTAGCCTTACGACTCTAGCTCATTCTTAACCTATAATCCCGTTCATTCTCTCTCCGCCTTTCGGAGGAGAAGAGATGAGAAGTTCGATATTATTTTCATCTTTGGCTTTCGTTTCTATTTTGTATTCCAAGGGGAAGAGAAGTCTACTTGATTTTATTTGATCTATTTATAGGGTGTGTAGATATCAACGAAGAATTTCTTATGTGATTGTCAAGATGAAGAAATTCAAATGAGGATCTGACAAGATTGTGAATAGTTGAATCCACTTAAAATCAAGGGTTAGTTTGGATAAATAGCTAGGATTCAACCAGTAGTGTACAAATGATTGTTTTTTTTTTCAATTTCTTTTAATCTTCTAAAAATGAACAGATGTAGATATTTATCCATCTAGCTGTTGATTCGATCACTTTAAGTTGTTTTGGGTAGAAAGCGTGACGAGCGATTTTCACGTGAGTAATTTCCGCTGATGTTGGTTTGAAAAGCGAAGCCAAGAGGCGTGAAAAAAGCGGGACCCATTACCCTGCGATCTTACGTGTCAGCTTGATTAGATTAGAGCACATTTTACATGCATTTCAAGCTGCCAGTTATGAAGAGTTTTTATCCACAGGCAGTGACAGTGCCATTTGAAATTGAAGTACACCAAACTACCTCAGAATGCCACTTAAGAGTCTTTTGTAAATAAACAGTTGCTTCGTAATCTATCTTACTGCCCAAAATTCTGAATAGGTTTACCAAAAATTGAAAATAAACTTCAACTTATTTCAAATCTTCTGAATATTTCATCTCTTATTCGTAGCCTTATTACAAGTTGCATATTTCAAATTTACTTATTTATTAATATAGATAAAAATATTTCAAAATAAAAATATTTCCAAGTGTGTGGTCCAAAACTTCAGATTCTGTTATGGATATCATGGAACTTTTTCTCTTTTATTTTGATAGAATTTTATTTTTCTGGTGACTTCAGAATACGAGAAGTCCAATTGAGAAAAAACCATCGCTTTGTATATATACAGGCTGTATATATCCATGTTACTTCGGTGCGCGTAGCATGGTTAAAGAAATTTTTTTCTTCTTGATATAATATCAGTCGAAATATAAGTTTTGAATTAGTTAAGTATCATTAGGCATCCAGAATATTTGCATGACACATAATTAATTTTCTGTGATACACTATCTTGAAAAAGATTTGTTTTTTGCTCATATAAAAGATGTAAAACAGTCTCTGATGATGGAGAACAAAGTTTGTAGGCAGTTCAGATGTTCTTATTATCATCACTGATATTATTATCTTCACATGCTTATTGTAATTTTATTATTACGAGGCGATTTTATTATATACATAACGCACTTATTCACGTAAATCTATTAATTTATTCTATGGAATTTCAATTGCATGATTGTTGAAGAAGAAAGATCCACTCAATTAAAAAATTGATCCAAATTTCATTGATGTTTTGCATCAGATTTGGTCAGCGTCACCTGACACTAATTACTTCTAAACTTTCACGTTCCTGTCAACACATAAGCAATCAATAACAACTTTTGCATCAGGAGAAGCCAGCTCTGGATGAAAAATCTGTAGAGTTAGAAACAAGATTAAACACCTGAGGAAATTCACATTTTACATGCATCCAAAGTTTTCCAGTTGCCAGTTTGTTTATCGAGCGGTGATAATCTTGATAAGAAGCTTTCAAGTATTTAATGCATAAAATTTGTAGAAACCTAATGAATCATAATCAAATACACTGCTTCCTTGCTTTGAGCTTGGTTTTGGGTGTTGCTTTCAACGGCCTGGGGAATCAAATCGCGTGAACTAAAACGTGAACATATATTGTTCATCTTAGGAATGGGACGCGGCAAGTGCCTCTTTCCAAACCCCTCGAACCACCTCGTTCACGAGCGACATTCGTGGAAGAACTCAAAGCGGAAAAGCAGTGTGAATCTGTTGAATGAACTCCCGTTCCAAAATCAACTCCATCTATTTCCGATACAATTAAATATAGACTCAATATTACCAGGAAGAAATATATTCTAGCGCACACTCTATTAGATAAATCACTAAATACATGAATAATTAAATTAATAAAACAATAAAATAAATTCGGAGACTGAGACGGCGTTTTTACCATCACTGAAGGTCCTTAGTGGTTTCATTCAAACAGACTGCGAGTTGGAATACTGTTGCAAAAAGAGTCATAACAATATATGCATGAGCACAGCAACGTGGGATAAGCTGCGAGTGGAGCTAGTTAGTGAGGCGTTTCATTAGGCAGATAAGGCAATCAAGCAGCCCGCCATCTCGACCACTGAGTCCGCATGCGTATGTTCAGCTCCAGGCAAATTGAGTTCAGGACAAACTATTGAATTGAAAAAATTATGATTATGGAAAGAGCACTAATTACAGCTTCCCTGTAACTTCATCTCTGTTCTGATTCGAAAACAAGGCCAGAAGTTTCTATCGCCTAATGAAAGGAATCTATGTGCATTTATTTTTTCAATTGTTCTTGAATTCTTTTCTAATCTAAATAGTGTTAAATGTAGGAAGAAGCGCTATATCTTATTGTGATCCTATTAGAATTTTTTTTCGAAATTCTTTTTAAGCTCTATGCATCCACTCGAATTTTGTTGCATAAGTGGCATGTGAGGGCGAAACGGGTAATGTGCGAAAAATGAAGATCAGAATATTAAACAAATGTCGGCTTGAGTGGAAATGTCTCGTTCAAGATTATCGTGGGCGCTGACTTCAGAAGATTAAAAAAAAATGACACTGCAGATGATGAGTGTGAAAGTTGTCTCCATTGATTACAAATTTTCAAATTTTATTGAATGGAAATTTTCAATAAAAACTGACGTGATCATTATGGTGGATAGGAAGTGTAAAATATTGTTGGCGGGGACATCGGAGCGATAAATCATGTTCTGAAGCTTTTTGGAGCCTTCCTATTGACCACGTAGACGAACGTTGTGATCAGAAGATAAGGGCTTCTCGATGGCTGCGGGTCGTTAGAGTGAAGGGATCATATTCCTTCCGGTTGTTGCGCTCAAATCTTCATTCTTGGTGGGCACCTAAAGATTGAGCTTTTAGCTTCAAAACACGAGTCATCATCTTCACCGGAGATCCTAGATCTGTTTATATGACCGTGTTCCAAAGCCAAGGTGGACGTACAAATTACTTTTCCTAGGCTTCGTGGATGACGCCCTGAATACGACATTCTAGAAGAGTTTGACAGGTCAGGGTCGCGGCCAAAAGTAAAGGAGCGTTGAAGATGGTGATAAAGTTCTTTTAGCGCCGCTATGTTTGCGTGGTGATACTGCGTTCTTGCGTGAGTTGGATACGTGGATAGAATGTAACATAAGTGCTCAGAATGTAAATGAAACGCTGTGTGCCTATGGCTGAGAACTTCTTAGCATGAGATGCAACCAATTTATGCTAAGGTAAAAATCACACCACCCTGCCATGAGAAAATGAAACTCTCAGTGTATAAATTGAATCTAGATGATTACAGGCAAGCAAGAGTTAGCTCCTGCGACAAGGTGCAGTCTTTTATATTTCTGTGGTAGTTTCCGTGCGTATTTATGTTGACAAGCCGATCTCAGAAATACTGCGTAATTCACCTCTGCTTTTAGAAGTAAGGAATCTGGATGGAGTCATACACTGTCCTAACTTCTGATGAAAGATCTAGGCCTCGGGTCTCGCCCGCCTGCTCTGCGGCTTTGCGTAGGAACGCTACTCTGTCAAATATTCCGTAATACCGAGATATTCTGGTTATAAAGGTACTGGAGATTTAATAGTTTACGTCCGCCTTCATGGGGTGCGATGTATGGCTTCCTCAGTGATTGGTGAGCATTACTTCTTTGACGCTATGAGCTTATCGCACAGCTCCTTGTGAACTTTTTATATCTTCTTCTAAAAAGGCTTAACCTCCTCGACCTTGAGCGAGTTTTCGATAAACGGGTGGTTTGAAGAAGGGGGGTGATAAACCGGCGAGAAACTGTTCATTCTCCCTAGCGCATCCCTACCTCTCTTGTATTCAATGTACTGCTTGACATTCAGCGACTTTGATACTTTTAATGTTTAATGGTGGATCCTCATTTTATGGGCAAACTTTGAATCATACACTGAATTTAAGACGCGTTCTATCTGGCCCAGTCCATCTTCTCGTTCAGTTGCTGCAGGTGCCTTTACGTCTCTTGATCTATTGTCGGCTTTACCCTTCGATTTGAATCAGCCAAAGATTTGATCATGAAGCCAAGGAGGAACCTGGGTGTTACTGTTTATGTAGGAGGCGAGCCAAGCAAATTCACAAATCGGACGGCAGCACAGACAAATAAAACTACTAGTTATTTTATTTGGTTATGTTAGTTGGAGGGATGCCCTTTCTTATTGATTTTAAGGTTGTTTGGCTAGTAGCACTCAAATTTCATGATCCATAGCTTGAAGCAAAAAAAAAAAACACTTTGATACTCAAGCCTAACACGCATGGTACGTGTGCTGCTCCAAGGTGGAGACAGCAGTCGCCCGGGTATAAAATACAGAAGTTACAATAGAATCGTACCGCGCAAAATGTACGAAAATTTGATATAATAGAACTCAAGGAATTCTACTGCATTTACATGGATATGTGTTATTGTAATTGTCTATTTGCGAATTTTATTTGCTAGCACTTTTTGCAAAATTATACACAATAGACAGAGGTATGAAAATCATGCGAAATCAGATCAGAACCAAGTGATCCCCAAAGCCAATCTCGCTGCCGCAACACATACAAATTCTAATCGGAACATCTCAAAAACAAACATTAGGTGAAACAGTGATTTTGAAAATAAGATAGAGGGTATTTCTCGATTAGGGATTCATAGGAGAATGAAAGAAAAATAATTTTTTTCAAGATTCAAATTATCAAGGATGAATTCTTCTTATATTCGAAACGTCAAATTGTATGATTCCACATTCTGTTCTGATGTTATGTGCTTCAAGCTTATTCAATATCAGTAAGACAAATAGAAAATCGTATGCGTACAAATATTACTGACTCCTATCCGTCATCAAATACCTAAAAAAGGCGTCGAGATGGAGAGGGCCCTAATGGCCGACATAGAGTCATATAACTATAGATGAATTCCAGCTTGAACTCAAGACGAACCTTTTTAATTGGAAAATGAGTCCTCTGGACATTTTTGAAGTTGAGATTTTGAAAAACCACTTTTAGAAAAAAAGTCACCTAAGGTTGGACAGTAAACGAAGTGTAATCACTACCTCGATTTTAGGGTGAACCTTACCTGCATCGAAAGTTACCTTCACGCAGATGAAGTTCACCGAAAAAATGGATATGGTTACCATGTCAAATATGTTTTATCTCCTTTATGGAAGTTTCCCTACTTGGATCTTTATTTAAAAATAGTTAAGTCTGTTATTCATTTATAAATTCGAACTTTGTTGCCTAAAGTTATATTATTATGCAGAGAATTTTCAACACAGAGTTGAACTTTGAAACTTAAGATGGATAATCTGATAAAATCATTCATATCTATATAAGAGCTTATACAGTATACATAGTAGGTACCTATATTTCCAAGACAACATAGTTTTGAATCGCAGATGAGTTTTAACACGGAATCCGAATTCTTTTTTATTTCGAGGAATTCCGACTTGAGAAGCTGTAATAAAAATATTGTTGTGAATCGAAAATTCCCTTGTTACGAATTAGTTGAGGTTCAAGCTGATGAGTTATGAAACATTAAAGCTGGGCCTGTGAGTGGTAACTAACACGTGTTTGAACTCCTGCTCACGAACGTTCGACTGCTCATATGGCGCTCCTGAATCGTCCAGCTTTTATGTTTTACAACTCAAAAACTAAAGCTTCAACTTATTATTATTTTCTCCTCTCTGTTTTTATTTTCTTTTATATAATATATGAGTCTTGCAATATCGTCTCCTTCGCTTTTCTGTGTGTGGCCCTTCTCATAAGAGAATTCTTAAAATAACAGAATTCATAATGTTGTGTTTGTTCACCCAAAGTCTAGATTTTTAAAGTCAATGTTCTTAAAGGAATATATTCAACAAACCTGAAGCTAATCGGTCATTTTACAAGACCCCATAATAGCAAACATGAATCTGTTTTATATTGTTTCCAAAGAAGTCCTTCCATGCATTGTTCAAAAATACACGGAAAAAATGAGTTATCGAAATTTTTCGTTAACTGCCAACCACTTTTGGATATGCAGAACAGTTTGTAAAACTTTCAATAAAATGAAAATCTTACGAACTTTTCATCCTATCCAAAAGTGGTTGACAGTCAACGAAAAATTCGATAACTTATTTTTTCCGTGTATGCATACAAATATTTTTATGAGTCAAGAAGTGTATCAAATGCTCTCCGAACTTGATCAGCAGAATTTTGCTTTTCGATTGGTTTGTGAGTGGAAAAGAGTATGAATAAGCAATCTATTTTAATTACGCTGTGATTTAATTATGAACAAAATTGGACAAGTTGTTGACTCAGATTTTCAGTGCATTTCAGAAGATCGCGAAGAATTTTCAAGAATAGCAAAATTTTAAAAAGATTTTACTTAATGTTTATTAACATTTTATGGAATACTTTCATTCGGTTAGATTCAATTGACTTTATGTTCACCAATAGTATTATGATGATATGACGTCGAAAATTGCTAAATGCACCTAACAACAAGATGTGCTTTATAGATTCGATTAAATATGATATAGCATATATTGAACATAAGGCTGTGCATTAAAAATCTGTTATAAACGAAGCAGCTTAAAACGTTATCTATCTGTTAACATGTATTCACTTTGTTATGCTCACACATTTCTACGGTATCAATATAAGTCCATGTAGAAGAGTGTCTCAATCTTGACTTTAGACATTGTTCGGAAGATAAGTATGATAAGTCGACAAATTGAAGCAAATGATGCCATTTTTATTTCCACAAAGATGTTTATTGAGTGGAGGATTGATGTGAAAGACAGACCTCTTTTTCAGATTGCAAATTTTTCCATTTGTAACTTTTGTGAATGTTGTGATTCTCTCAGTTTCCTAGAATATGATGGATACTAAATCAGTATTCGGATTATCGCTGTTGTATTTTTTATTGATTTGCTGGTCAGAAGCGGAACCTATCGTCAAGATACATCAAGGATTGATCAAAGGAACCACATTAAAAACAAGGAATGGAAGAATTATCTCAGCATTCCGTGGAATACGTTACGCTGAAGCTCCTATCGGAAAATTGAGGTAAACTGAAAATGTGCCAAGTTTTAAAAGGTCTGCACCGATTTTTCAATATGAAGAAGTTAATAAACTTCTAATCTGAAAATTCTAATATTTCATACGGAATTTGTGAATTGATGATTGAAGGTTCAAGAACCCAGTGCCAGCAAAATCATGGGACGAAGTATATTTCGCTGATAGACATGGCATCGTTTGCCCTCAACGCCAGGATGGAGTGGTCGTTGGTGACGAAGACTGCTTATATTTAAGTGTGTATACACCAGTGGCAGAATTTAATTCATCTAAGGTGAGGCTTAAGGAGTTACTCTATTCAGTCATGAGCTATGATTATGATCAGATAAAATAATATAAAATTGAGCTCTATAATATTTTTAACAGAGATCATGTTTTTTCTTACTCAAGCAGAAGATAATGCCATAAGAGAATCAAAAATTCACATCTATGTATCAGACCGTGCGGATTTAAAATAGTTTTGATTTGTTTGCACATTTTCGGCAGTGCAGTGACCAACAATCTAACATTATTCAGACAGTTTTATCATTTGCCATAAACATAAACCATCTGAAAGCTGCGGATGCCGGTAAATGTCAAGAATAGCTTAGCATGAAATTATATAAATTTGGAGGAGAGTGGTCAATTGGTCGTGGGGGCTAAGGCATGAGCTTTGGACCAACGCTACCGTCTGGTTGTGGGTTCGATTCCCGCCTCGTGAGCCCGGTACCTCTAGAGTTCCTTAAGTTCTCCAAGTATTAAGTAGCTGTTGCTCTCGGTGGTTTGGAACCCACCGTAAACTGTAGGTTCCCCTCACCCATGAGTTAGTTAGTTAGTTTCGTAAATTGATCAACCTCCAACTACAAAAAAAAGTTCAATAATTTTTTGTTTCATGTAACGGTATGGAACCTTCGTGACTCGAAACCTAAAAGTGCGAAATTCGTAAATGAATCCCTCAAAATTCATTCCTATCTATGTAAGTGGTGAAATTATGATAAATGACAATGAATTATGACAATATTATGATAAATTTTCTGAAACACGATCTCAATAACGAATTTCTCCGTAAGAAACGCTCTCGATGATTCGGGAGAATACCGCCAAGTCAAACAAAACAAAAATTTATTGTTATCCATTCCGCAATTCATCATATATTTAGTACCTTACTAATTATACTAATTCACTATCAATCAATATACTGGTAAGTGAATAAGCTTAATTATTGCTACACTATTTTCAAAAAATATCTAAACTTAAATATTCGGAATAACTAGAAATAAATCTTGAACAATAATAATAATATAAGTATAGCCAGATTATTTTGACAAACAGTTTTTAATATTTTATAAATTATTGTTACTGGTAAATATCAATAGTTGTTAATGTGTGAGTCTCTAGTGAAATTGAATATTAGAAACATTCATATTGGAAACGTTTCAATTTTGATATCAGAAGGTATTTCATCCTGATAATGATATTTGAATTATTATTTTTGTTTAAAATTTTAAAATTTATGTTTTCTTATCCTGTCGCTTTATGGCTAAAAACAAAAACGATATTATATAATTATCTGACAAACCTTTGTTATTTATTGAATATGTGAAAAGAAATTATGAAATCCTGTTTCAACGTACGTAAAAATATAGAAAATCAAAACAAGTATTACATAAATAATTATATTTGTTTCTAAAATATATATGATAAAAAATTAGTACATTACGATACGTGTGACTTAAGTGGCCCATTTTGGCACGGCGTGTAGTTAGCGCCCGAGCGGAGCGAGGGTGATAATCACGCCATACCAAAATAGGCCACTTAAGTCTCGAATATCGTACAACATTTTATAGCACTGACTAACTTGAATTCGCACTTACGGTTCATCTATCCGTGACTCAAAATAGGTTAGTACAGCACCGTGAAGTTAGGGCCCGAGCGGTAGCGAGGGTCATAAACACGGTGCTGTAATAACCTATTTAAGTCATGGATAGGCGTTACTGAAGTGCGAATTTAAGTCACACAGTGCTATGATAGAACTTTCTGAGTTACCACTCTATATGCACAACTTCACAACTGAATGGATCAACGTAACTGCATTCTCATTCGATAGATGTTTCTGCTGTTATTTGATAGAAACTAAAAAGATTGAATATGATTCTTGAATGGATAAATCCTAATAACTATCAACAATTCTCATAGCTGGATCAATATAAGGCGCATCTTACCTCCAGGATTTCTTAGATATCAAATACTCATTTTTCAATTTTTGTTTGAGGTAACGGTGTTCTCTTTAAACTTAGCATGAAGAATTGCAGGAGAATAAATGAGAAAGAAGGTCGAAGAATGGTTAAAGCCTATAAATACTAAATCAAATTTTATTTCCGTAAATACAGAACAACTTGAACGCTCCCTTATTACCAGTAATGGTATTCATTCATGGAGGAGGTTACCACGTAGGGACCGGTGATTACAGCGTTTACGGACCAAATTATCTATTAGACAAGGACGTTCTTCTCGTTTCGATGAACTACCGCCTAGGTGCTCTTGGGTTCTTGAGTACGGGAGATGCAGTTGCACCAGGAAACTTTGGATTGAAAGATCAAGTAGTCGCTCTTAAATGGGTGCAGAAGAATATACAATTTTTCGGTGGGGACCCCAATCGTGTCACAATATTTGGAGGTAGTGCGGGTAGTTCGTCTATTAATTACCATGCGCTTTCAGACGTATCTAATGGTGAGTTTCCATCGAACATATATAGCAGCTCATAAGAGGGAGCTGTGGTCTATTATAATGTTAACTTTTTTCAAGGCCTATTTCACCAATATATTTTGCAAAGTGGGAGCGTACTGAATGAGTGGGCATTTCGAAGTAGAAGTCAGTACAAACCTTACATAGATGAGTTTTTCACAAGAATTGGTTGTTCCTCACTCGATTCTACAGTTTTTGTTGACTGTTTGCGGAAAAAAGATGTTTCTGAAATAGTAAAAGCAGTTCCCGGTACTACATTTACTTACGCAAGAAATGCATGGACACCAACAGATGAAATTGAGTCGGAAGATGCATTTTTGACTGACACTGTACGAAATCTAATAGCTCAAAATAAATTCAAAGATTATCCATCCATGAGTGGGAACGTTCTTGACGAAGGATTGTCAGTAACGCTGAGTGAGTTTTAGTATATAATGTATTAACAGTTTTGTCCGTAGGTATAGTGTACGTACAGTAGAAGCCCGATAAGTCTCGAATCCTCTCATGATGTCACTACATGTATGTTTATGCACACTATTAAGTCAATCCAACATTGTCTTGGACAATTAGTTCTTATTTTTCAAGGACTATCCATTGAAATAATAGAATCAATCATTTTATTCATATTAATCTAATGAATTTTTGGCTGCAAAGTTTGACATATTTGATTTCTGCTGTATTATGTACGTATATTGTGGGCTGAGTATGGAATAGTAGTAAGACGACCAAACGACAATGCAAGCGCGAATGAAAAATGGACCTTGGATTTTCAGATATATTTTAGGGAATGGAGTACGCTGAATTGTGAAAATTCGCTTTATTTCAAGAGACACAAATATCAGAAGAATGCCAGACATTTTTTATAGGTGGTTCTTCAGCAGTGTTGGAGAAATAACGACAGAATAGCGTGGATCAGCGAGGGACATATTTCCGGGGGCTCAAATGCCTGGCCATTGAATTGTATCAAAGAATGTTGGGAGTCGCCCCGAATATTTAGCACAGATGTAGCCTCCAAAGCTCGATCCAGATGGTTCGCCCAGGACCATTCGCCGACGCTTCACAAGGCAATGATCTGGCTGTCTGCAGGGGCAGTTCAAGAACGGCCACGGCCACCACTGTCCACCCGTTGGAACACCAGGAGGATCCACCGGTCAGCGCCAGGGCCAAGAAGGAACTGAATTCAGGAGAGGAGAGAGCACCAGCCATGGGTGGAAAGGCACGCGAACGCCGGCCTCCTCACTCCTGCCGACTGATACAGGGAAAACTTTAAACTAGAAGGAACTTGTGAAGGCCACAAAACACCGCAAAACCGCAGCTGCAAGTCGAATCCAAACTTGACCGTTACGGAAGCCAGCAGGAGCAGATAAATTATAAACAAGCAGTAAATTTGAATAATGAATTATAGAAATAATGAAGGTCACATGCGAAATTGTTTTGAAAAGAAAAAAAATTACCGGTTTCGGTAATTTGTTGTTACTGGTACCGGTTTTGTCTCCACAACTAAAAATATAATGTCCTGAAAAATATTGACTAAATCATTGATACATAGTTTGGTTTTCTTACTATTACTCATTTTACTTTATGACGCTGGGGGGCCTTAGCACGAGTGTGAAGTTTGCCGCAACAGAATATATAAAATTTGCGATTTATTGGAAAGCCTGTGAAGCGCGTAAAAAGTGAGTTGATCCGTGATTGGCATTCCAAGCCAAAAATTGCTCTTGAATAGCCAATCACTCTGAAAACGACTAGAAGTTTTTCAGAAATAGTTCCAGTTAGCATCACTGAAGACACAATTTATAGCAAGCTAAGATAACTTTTGCTACTGCATCATCGGAGGAAAATTTATTTTACCCTACTGAAAACACATTGATAATAAAGTTCAAGAATAGAATATTCTACCATGTTTCTGGAGAACTATCGAGAACCACCTGCATAATGGTTGTAATAGTAGAAATAAAAATTATTATATATTACCCGTTTCAGGTTTCTACAAGAAAAAAATGGATTTTGAGACCCTCAGAAGTAATGTGGATAAATACGTAGACACTGCAGCCGAATATTTTAAGAAGTCTTCGAACGTCTCAAATTTCACTGAAACAATTAATAATTATTATTTCAATACAGCAACTGTTACAAATAAAAATCAAGTACGTATTTTGAAAGAAAATTTCTCAACATTATTAAACATTAAAACGCTAATAAAAACGCTGCAAACAGTTTAGGACTGCATGTGTGCACAATTAAAACTACTTTCAATACTCCTATAATGTAGTCATCAAATAGCTGCGGCGTTTTTATTCATCTACACAACAGTCTTTTGATAAGTTCATACACCTGAGGTAAAGGCTTTCATCCAGATGCTTGCGTTGTAATTAGTCTGTATTATTATAATGCACTTCGTATCTGTTAACAATATTTTATTATTTTCAACAGCTTCTGCAAAATTTCACAAATTTCCTTACTGACTGCCGCTATGTATACCCACAAGTAGTAGTCTTCGACAAGATGGTACAAGTTTTGAAAAGTCCGTTGTACTTATTCTTATTTGGATATCGTGGTGAAGAAAGCTTGACGTTCCTGGAGGATGGTGTACATGAAAATGTTGGTGTTATTCATGCAGAAGAACTTTTATATCTTTTCCCATATGTACCTCTTGAAAAAACTAAGAACGTAGATCAAAAAGTAATTGATCTAATGGTTGATTTGTGGACATCTTTTGCACAAAATGGGTAAGAACAGTTTATTTGGATATTAATTAAGCATTTTATTGTGAATGGTAATCATTTAGTACAAAACTTTTCAATAAGGGTTTGCGGAGAAACCAAAACCAGGAAATAAATTGAGTTAGGACAAGTTGGGAAAGGAAAAACTTTTGACAGATAATCAGTAATTTTTTTTTGGAAATCATCTTTCCCCTATCCTTGTTCTATATACGAACACCACTCGTCCACTCTTCAAGTCCCGATTCCCCTTACTATCTTTTTCGCCCAGTTTTTCTCTGAAAATTTTCTTCTTCTACTGCTTGCCTTCTTATATATCAAAATATCACTAAAACACATTCTTCTATGATTCCTTTTTCCTTCCACTCCTTCCTCAACTTGCTCTTACTGTATGCCCATACGCAAAATACCCTCCCATGAATCTTCAAATACCCACATCATTTACCCTCTTCTCGATCACGTGACCTCTAATACCAACTCTACTCAATGAAGTCCCTTTTTCCACCCTGAACTTCGCCACCTACTCTGTTCTCAACTATCCGTATTTCTCTTTGTTCCCATTCCAGTTTATCCTGATCCTAAGTATCCACTCTTCTATTTCTATTCACTTCCTCCCCTTTACATCTTTCATCAGAATAATTTTCTTCATATTCCAATAGCTATAACTCTCTATTTTTCTTTCAATACCTCTAGGATATACAGCTTTCAGCAATGACATTGAACCCTCTACCCCTTTTCTTGTATCTCTTTCAACTGCCCTGTCTACCCCTCTGGGCCTGATCCTATGCATTCCAGTACCTCTCACATGATTTCCTATTTCCTTTTTCCACACTATTTTAAGTTTTCCTGCTCAGTAAAACCTACTGCGAATAAGAAAAACCAACTGCGGTCTAAAAGCCGTATTCTTCTCAAACGATTTGTAACCTCTTTTTCTTCCTTTAGCAAACCGTCATCTGATCGTTTGGGTGCTACAGATTGGACATCTTTCGTGCCGGATCACAGTTACCTCCAGATAGGTGACGTTTCCAACAATAGTATACCATCAGTAACTCTTCAGCAAAACTATTTCGGCGACAGAATGAAGTTCTGGAAAGAAAATTTTCCCTCATTGTATGATTAGATATAATTTTTACTCCTACTTTATATCGAGTTCATTATCCAAAATTTACTTGAAAGGTTATGTAGAACAATAAAAAAACAGTTGCAAAAGAAATAATTTGGAAACAGTTCTGACTCCAAAATATTAAAAAATTTGCTGGGCGTAATATAAAATTTATCTCCAGGATGTACATACGTGAATTCGAAATCATGTTTGTAAGTCGAGGTGATTACTCTTTACGAGTCAGCAGGAAAGAGGCACATCAGAAAATAATAAAATTATCCTATGGATCTGACGATTTAGCTAAGCAGCACATTTGTGAAGAAAGTCGAGCACAATTGATTCTGTATTTCGGCATTTCCGTAGAAAAGTGGACTAAGTTCACATTCGTCAAATCACATTATTTTACATAGAAGACACATCTCTTTTTTAAGTTGATGAAACGTACAGGTATTGATGGCTCCTGGTTCTTTTACCTTAATTTATATAATTATAATAAAATGATCAAATTTAGAAATGCAGAATTAAGATTGTTCCGCTTTTTCTCTTATGTGCCACTCAACGTCGGTTTGCGATCCTTATAAGCATCAAATTTACATTTTGCAACATTATTTAGAATAACCGCACATTGAAATTTGATATTTTGATAGATGAGTTATAATCCCATCATATAATTTTTCTTTACATACATACTTCGTAAATCTTTCATGTATTGAGTCGATATTACGATGAAAAACTTGCCTCAAAATAGAAAACGTGTCAAACATAGGGAATGGCACTTATTTCCAAACAGTCGATATTGTATATATTCTCATTTATTACCTAGATTATCCGCATATGGCAGAATGTCGATGAATTGGAGGTTTTATCCCAGGTACCATTGTCAGGAACATCTGTCGCAATCCAGAAATTTGAGGAAAATACAAATCCAAGAAAATTCCAAAACTAAACAATTTTCTACCTCAATCATCCACAATAATGATTTTTGTTTACTTCTTAAGGAATTCTTGTGACCAATGGTCATCCTTGCAATAATAAGAACCTGGTTTGGTGCAGAAACCTATTTTATTATTTTCCCAACAGAAGGTTCGCAAACGATATTCACTCTTGGATCAGTTCAGAGCAGTTTCAGTAAGAATAAATATTTTTTGAATGCTAATTACGATTTCTTCCAAATTTCTTCTTGTGTTTCTCCTTGACAATCAAATAAATAGATACAGAAATTATGTGTGCTCTATGAGTCTCAAGACAATTTTTGACGTAGATAAATGTAATATTCAAACAAAACAAAATCACGGACTAAAAATCATACTCTCCTCGAAACTTTAATGTACTTTCATATGAAAAAATTTCTAGATTAGATCAAAATTGGCTGTAGAATTTTTGTATCAAAAATCATTAATTTCCTCTAGCTTTGCATTAATTTACGATTGTATATGTATCACGTTAAAAATCATAACGTCATGGATATTTGAAAACCATCACAGATCTATGAGCTGATATTTATGGTATTCACATATCTATGATATCACGATGTTGGACAGCATAGATATATACATGACCATTATACTCGTATGATAATAAAAAACAGCACTTAAGGTAAGCTCCACAAGTTAGTACGTGCGGCTCGCGCTTCTCCGCCTACAACTCGTGCTGAATAAATGCATTCGTTGATAAAGTCCCCTTTCTTACCCTTGGTGCAAAAAATACTATTGTATATGCACAATTTTTTCCAAAGTAAATTATAAGTGCATTATTTTCAATCATTCTTCTAGGAAAATATGATATCCACGTTTGCAAAAAACGTGTGATTGATAACGGTGTGCAAAACATTATAATGCATACGATTAGAAAAGTTCCCCACGTAGTTCAAATAAGAACGGATGAATATCCTTGGTGTGTAGGTACTATTTTATCGCCAGAGGATATTTTGAGTGCAGCTCAATTTTTCTTCAATTTAACGGAGATATACATAGGTAAATCTATTTCAGAATATAGACAAGGTCGTGGAACACATGATGCTGTATTTAAAATATTATTATACCGACACTTTGCACCTGAAGTTGCATAAGAAGATCTTGCACTGATTGAAATTCGTCTAGAAAACGACTTTGTTCGTTCACAGAATCGAGAAATTAGAATGAATGAACCAGGTACACGACTTAGTGGTATTGGCAGTATAACTGGCTGAGGGTGCACTGCAATACATCCAACGTAAGTTAGTCAACCATATTTTGGGCTTTGCATAAAAAGGGCTGTTATGGCCAGTTTTATAGTTGAGAAGAGGTTCATGCCCGAACCGGAAATGGAGATATTCTACGTTCAACAAAAGGTAAACTACCTGCGCTTGTAATATAAGACCTGGAAACATTAGATTAGTTTTTTTTTGAAAAGCGGTTTTCCGGAATCCCGACTTCAAAAGTGCCACGGCGATTTGTTCTCCAACCTGGAGGACAGTTCTTGAGGTCAACATGCAGGAAAATTATCCGGCTATATCACTGTCGTACTCGCCGTGAGGATTCTTTTTATGCAGATCATATTCGGATTCATAATTCCATTTTTTTAGTCGTTATTAATGAGAAAGTGAAAACTATTTGAAAAAGTGTAACAGTAATATAACATAATTCTTCATCGGAAATACTCATCCTACATGATTGCAGAGTTGAATATCCTGAGAAATTACATTCAATCCTCGTGAGCATGATTACCAAACATCTCTGCCAAAATTTGTTTCATTCAAGACGACATATCACGGACGGGCACATTTGCACTCTCGATTAGCAAATAGTGAAAAGCAGTGGCTATGGTGATATTGGTACTCCTTTAGCGGCCGTTGCTGATACACTAGTTGTTGTTTTTTGTTTGAGTTCGAAGTTACCACATGGATACATAAACTGTATTGTGTTGCATGTAATTGTGTCGCAGTTGTTTCTCCGACTTTGCATAAAAATTGTTCGCATCCCTTTTTATATTTTACTTTAATCTTAGTATGATGGGGATAAACATATATTTGCCTTACAATTTTACTGTCATCTCCAGTTATTCTGAATCTACTTTGTGATAATACTAATAATAATAATGATAATTATGATAATAAATTATGATAATGATTAATCTGTTTGATGAGGAAACCTGTACAGTTTACACACATGTACACATGTGTTTCTACATTCTATAGCATACTCCTTTAAAATTGTTAAATCAAAAAGTTTTAGGCCATGCAATTGCCCATAAAACTAGAAAAATGAGATTTTTATCACACATATTCTCCTAAATTTTGATAGGTATTGGAGGTCGAAAGATGTTGAACGTTCAGATACTTTATTTCAATGTTGAATTACAGAGTTCGAGCTGAAGCACGACCACTTTGTAGTTATTTTCATGACAATATACACAATAAAACGGAATGCAAATAGAAAATCAAGTTCAAAAAATGTAAATTGAGGATACCAAAATTAGAATTTTTCTGGCCTTCATGTTTGAATAAACAAAAGTTACAGCGTTCTACAATATCATTTAGTTACTCCCAGGTTCAATCTACTGCACATTTCATGTAAAATATAATCATTGCTATTATTCCCATTTTTTATTATTTGTATTATTTTTATGGTAAGCTAGTCTTCTAGTTCTCATATAGGTATCGAAGGAATTGTATATTTATCAAAGGAAAAGTACAAAAAATTATTGCTCTCCATTTACAAATATAATGAATTGTTTTCGAATATATGTAATGTTGATTTAAAAATAAGTTTTTGAAACAAGTGTATTGGAGCTTTTGAAGTTAAAATAGTCTTGACACAGGATGCCGAAATTGGCTAGCTCTTTTTTGACAATTGATCGACCTTAAGATAAGAGTCCGTAAACCCATACATTTGTTCATATTAATCGAGCCTGCACAAAAGAAATATATACAAAACAAATTCCCAGTCCCTGCGATAATGTGCTTCATGGGACGAAAGTATAACTCAGGGTTGCTCGTAAGGGATGTTCCTATGTCAATAGGCTCGATTTCCCTTTCATGTTGTCAACTCTTTTTGTGTGCCGGCAAATTGTCGCCGGGGGAGGTGGGGAGTGTGGGTCGGGGGTTAAATTAACATTATTGTTGTGACAAAGATGGGGTCAGTGGCCCACCCAGGACGTCTGTGACCCACGGGACTGTGCCCCTCATCCTAGAGTGAACCGAGACGAGGGTAGCTCGTTGGGTAAACAATTCCACTTGATGATCCACTCGTTTGATGTCACCTGATTACTTTCGGTAAACAGTCGTTGATGCTCAACGGAAATCTTCCATTTCTTGTACAAGCTTCCCATCTGGTTAAGAAGTCATTTCTACAGTTTGTAATTTTAGGCGCATTCTATAATCAGACGACGGATCTCAAAATTTGGAGGCTCCAATATATTATGAATAAACGAAATAAATGTAATAGGAGAATGAATGCGAAAAACTCGAGTAGGTACATTAAAAAACACTCGGAATATTCCGAGGCGATTTCTCTACGTCCCCTTCTAAAAAACTTCAAGCTTCAAAACAATGCACTAGAATGTATACGTTGAACGAGTCTGATGCTTAGTGAGAATTGAGCCAATATTTACATGAATTCCATGCTTAATATCAGAGAATGAAGATAAACTGTAAAGGTTATCGAACATAGCGGATGGTCGTATTGTTCATGTTTCACAAGACTTTGTGTTCGTGTTTTGGAAAGCCCCAAAATAAGAATATGTATGATTTACTTGGAAGCAGACTACCAAATAAGGGTACGGTCTTTCGAGTTCCTCAATTATATTATTTTATATAATGCCCCTATGATTTCGGTCCTATCTCTTCCCTGTAAAACAGACCCACAAACTCGCTTTTCGAAGTACTTCCTATTACCTAGTGCTTATAAAATGGCGCCAGTGACATAATACTCGTATGATTTACAATCACGTTAATGTGTCAATATCGTTTTAGCGAGAGTCATGTTTAATTAGAGATCAATATCTGTAACAGGAATAATATAACATAATGCGAGTGTCGCTGTCTGCGGAGATTGTTGAAGCTGCTAAAGTTAACCTTTTACTTCGTATTTTAATAGCTATTTGTCGATCAAACGTGTTTCCTAAATGACTGCATTGTTAATATTACACTTTTTTTTTAATCTGCTACCTCTGGAAATCTAACAGAAAATCAACAATCAAACAACCGAATTCGGACACAAATTTTTGAATATATACCTATTATAATAGAAACACGGAAGAAAAAAGAGGAAAGACAAAAGAGAAAAAGCCTCAAAATCCCATTATTTCTCCTTTTTCATCTTTCACTTTTTTCCAAAAAAACACAAAAAACAAAAATATTCGAAATATCTAAAATCCTTATCAAGGTAAAAACAATCTCTTAGCACATCAGACTTCCAGAGAACCCAGAGAGATTGTTCTGGGAGAAAGTTTTTACCTTGATAAGGGTGTAAGGTGAACACCTAAACGTTGATAGATAATTCAAATATTTTTGTTTTGTGTTTTTTTTTGGAAAAAAAATGCGAAATATAAAAAAAAGAGAGAAGGGGTACATTCGAGAGATAACTAAATTTTTCGGGCGTTAATAAGGAATTTGATATTGTTCCGCCAATTTCAGATTCTCTTTTTGCGGTTTTTTTTTGTTTTCGAATTGAGAAGGGATATTGCGGAACTGAACCTCAGTCATGAAAAGTGCAAACACCATAAGAAGTGTTCGAAAAAAGTATTGTGTGTCCTCAGGGAAGATTTTTCCGAACATTTATGGCTTGGGGACTTTCTCGCCTCTACGGCTCTACGCTGAAAACATTTTCCGCGCTACAATAACGAAAAGATCTCCGCTTAGTAACGTTACAATCAGACATAAAATCAGTTGCAAAAAATATCGTGTGCAACTGAAGACAAGTGTGATTCCGAGGCGTGTGATTTCTGCTATCGTTTTGGTCAAGGATCCAATTTCTCCCTATCAGAAGCGCTTACTTAACTCCCTAGTTGCACAATATACGATATTAAAGGAAGTTCATCATATTAGTCAATAAAAACTTGAAAAATATTCAGTCCTAATACAGTTACCTCAAAAACTTTTTCAAAGTGATTTTCATCGGTTGAATATATTTTTTTCAATTCATCTCGAAAAATATCTTTTTCTTATGATCAATTTGAATTTAAATATAACTCAAATGATGGAATGTAATAAATGTGTAAATATTGAAAATACTGCCTACTAATGATGCATATGCCTGTGCGTTTTCCTTCACGAATTGGGCACATGATTGCCTATGTAAAAATTCTCATTTATTCAGATGAGGATTGGGACAAATCAACAACATGGACACGAAATTCAAAAATGCCGCTGTGAAAAAAGGGTTCGGAAATACCCACATGAATACGTGGATATAAGAATACCAGTGACTACTGTGGCAGCTTTACTAAAATATTTGAAAATTATTCTGACACTTTTTTGCAAACTTCTCTTCCCTTGTATGAGGTTACACAATCTTGAAAGTTTTTGAATAAAATTTTTTTCGAAATGTTATGATTCAGAGGTGTATTTAGGAATGTTTATATTTTTTTATTATTCATAATGTGTCCCCTAAAGGTTTGCATGACCTCCGCTTCTTTACATAAAACAATTTTCTTCTTTTCTCTTAGCCTAACTTATTTTCTAATATATACATATACACACAAAGTACGATGAAGTACGGCGAGCAAGCGAGCGAGGGATCGAGTGCTTGAGTATTTTTTTCTATTATCTATTATCTATTTGAGCGTACGAGCGAGAAAGAGAGAGAGCGCATCCTAATCTTATTTTACTCAAATCTACTTATTATTACTGTACAATTTCATTTACCTTATTTTTGTGTGACTTCCGTTTCCTTTTCCATTCACTTCTCTCAAAACTCAACCTTTTCCTCTACATAGTCACTCTTTCATTCTATCTCATTCGCTCTTCTAGCATCCTCCAACTCCCTCATCCACTCCTCCCCCTGTCCATCCTCCCCCAGAATCATTATCGCGTTCTCTTGCCAGCTTCCTTCATCCTCCATCCTTCTCATACATCCTTCCCATACATGTTGCCATGTTTCGTCTTCCCATTCACATATTCTGCACTTTCTTTTCTCATCTTCTTCCCAATACCTTCCTTTCCTGACCTCGTTCCCCAATCTAAATCTTGCTATTCTTGACCATCTCTTCTCTCCCCACCCCTTCTCCAAATACTTTGGTAGTCCTTCCTTTTTTAAAACCTCATACCATTTATTGTATTTTGACTCCTTAATCCTTCCCCATCTTTCTATTAATTGACTTTCCTTCTCCCCTTCTTCTAATCCTTCAAAGCTTACTCCTATTTCCTCTCCTTTATTTCTGTTCGTAAGAAACCCCCTTCTTTCCTCTTCTCATTTTGATAACTCAATATCCCTCCCTCTTCTTCCTTCCACCTTCTTCAGACATTCTTTAGCTAACTCCCCTCTCCTTCCCTCTCTTAGCTTTTCTTCGAATTCCCATGCTCTTTTCCCTGCTCTGATACTTAATTTATCCCTTTGCGTTTCCTCTCTGACCATATATCCAGGTGTCCTCTATTCCACTCCTAACGTCCATCTCACATATCGTTCTTGTATCCTTTCCATTTCTTCCCTTTCCTTCCATCCCCATATTTCTGCCCCGTATCCTAACACCGGCCATACAAGGGTGTCAAACAACCACATTCTTCTTTTCCAATCTTTCTTGAATCTTCTTTTTCCTATACCCCATACCTGCTTCAT
>WSXT02040504.1:0-13358 GCA_011762715.2 Neuroterus valhalla | reverse complement strand
TATATTATGCCTATACTTTGTCAAATTCTATCCATAGGAATGTAATATGATAACTATTACGTTATTTGACTTTTGTGTAATTCGTCGTGTAGATACTTCGTGAATTCAGTTCTTATCACGTTGTGAATACAATACCTAAATTATTTAATGAATCATTATTCAATAAAGGTAACATGTTTAGATACACGTTGCGGTAGAAGTAGCGTAACTGATTCAAGTTTGCCAATATAAATCCGAAAATTGAAGCAACGTGCTTAGAATGTTCATATGCAACAAGGGCTCTTGATGTTGTTGACGACGACTCTCGTACCAACTATTCAAGTTTGTGATTGATTCCGGTACTGTGGCATATAGTAAAATAACTCAAATCACAGGATTTCCAAATATTGTCTGAATGGTTGATATAGTTGTATTTATAGTGGAAGTTGATCGTCTAATTGGTAACCTCGTGTGATAAGATTTGTCTCATTTGAGTGCCTGGACTATAAGCATTATTTCCAGTATTTTTACTTTTATGGTTCAGCACTTACCAGCCCGAAGAAAAATGAAGACAAAAATAACAGTAATGATAACTTTTGCGAAAATGAATACTGGGATTCAGTAATAATAAAAACCCTTACATAGAAGGAACAGTAATTACTCCTAACTCGGTAGCTTTTTAGTTCATCTTTTATTGATTTGACGATTATTTATACACAAAATAAGGAAAGATACACTCTAAATCCCTTAGACCAAAATTCTGGTCCAAGCAATGATGAAACCTGCGAGTTTGGTCCAGTAGGCTGACTTTCCGGTCCAATGGATGGATTTCTGGTTTGCTGGACCAGAAAGTGGTCCAAGCTTGGACCATGAAGAGTACGAGAATTCCGGTCAAATCAGAACATTTTTTTTACCGCTTCTTGGACCAGGAATCTAGTCCAATGGACCGGAATATATCGATCCAAGTGATTAAGATTGTAGGGATGCTAACCAACATTCGCTTCTCATCTTTCTAGAAATTGATTTTTTTATTTCTATTTTAGATTGCCAAATCGAAGACTGTAATTGTCAGAATCATTTTTATGTTTATTGACTCACATGCGGAGCCGCAGATGCAGCATCCCTTCTCATAGTACTAAATTATGTAACGTGATGTTCAGGGCCGTGGCGACGGTCTCAGGGGCCCCGGAGTGAAATTTTTGAAGGGGCCCGTTCATAGCGGAAAATTTCGGAATTTTTCCGGCAGATTCATTTTTCATAGCATGAAAATCAATCCAAAAAAATGTTTGGAGGCCCTTCGCAGCCGGGGGCCCTGGGCACTGCCCCGCTGGCCCCGGCCTAGCTAGGACCCTGGTGATGTTCTAACTTCTTTTTGGGGTACGTGATCAAATTATGCCATTCTGTCGGGATTTTTTTCGATTTATCCTCTGTATACGACTTTTTGTCGCTACTGAGAGGTGCGATGTTTCTTCCACTAGAACCTCAATAGAAACTTCCTCGTTTGATGTTGTTCTGAGCATTTCGGTCGTGGATGGGGGAGTCCACAGGGCTCAGTATGAGGTTTTGTGAGCGATGCGCAGTTTCTCAATTACTGATAGGGATGGGCATTTCTGACAAAAAGTATCGATGTCAAGGAATCGATATTTCTTTAGATATCGATACCAAGGAATCTATTATTTTAGAAAATAATCGAAGAATCGCCAGTTCGAGTTATCAAAATGAGCAAAAATACATTTTTTCAGAGTTTATTACATTTGATTATTATTTCATAAGGATCGTCATAATAAAGAAAGTTATCTATCGAGTCTGGTCGTCGATTCTTCGTTAGAAGAGAATCGACACGATGAGAATCGATTCTAAAAATAATCGATGTCAGAATCGATTCTCCAAGAAAAGAATCGAATCATTTCAATAAATCGGAGCGAAATTAGGAATAGAAAAAAATTTAGAGTTTTTTAAATTCGAAATCTGCACGATAACAAACGTACGAGCATGAGTACTCAAATATCGAAAATTAGAAAACGTGATTGGTGGACTAAAAGCGAAAAGGATGATCTCTCTATATATTCTTTTCTGTTTCCGTATTATTTGTATAGAATTTTCCTCATGATTAAATAGTTGCCTGATAATAATTTAATTCATCATATATTTGTAGTATCAACAAAAATGTAACGTCTTCTGAAATTCCTCACAAATTGAAATAATTGATTAATTAAGTTCCAGTTTTCGAATTAAATCATACTAAAAGCTCTGAAGTTCTATAAGGAAATGGTTTGAAAAACTTTTTAGCTTGGAAAAAGATCTGAATTAAAAACTCTCAACGGCGATAGAAGTTATGAGGAAATGTTTTTCTCATTGCTTTTATGATTTGCAGGAGAATACAAATACGAATTTTTTAAATAATATCGAATTAAAAAAATGTTTCATATGATATGTTACATGGAGATGTAATTTTTCCTATTACATTTAATATATGGTATGCTTACGAATCGTTAAATCTATTTTTTGTATCTAATTAGGGATATAAAATGAAGACAAGTTTTCTCATCAGAGTAAAACGAGTTTGTATGTATTTTATCGTATTTTGGGTTCGCACCATATACATTTCAAACTCGACCTTCTAAACCCATGCTTTGGCCGCAATATACGAACATCAAGTTACTGTAGAAACTCAAAGTGTAGCAGGTTGAACCCGAACTACGACCCTTGATACAAACGCAAAGGTCCAAACTTTCAGACTATTCTGGGTGCGATTTATGCATGCGAGGAACCAGAAATCACATGCAAACACAGTAAAAACTAAAAATCCTGCAGGAGAAAATTCCTTATTAAAACAGTTTATACAATAAAACAATATGTCATCAATGAGATCAATTTTTCTCCACGAGAATAGATTTTAGTTCATTTAAAACAATAATACACCCTCTGGATCATTCTGGTTTGCTTACAGATATCATTCTTTATTTCAAAGTGAGCAAACTAAAAAATAGCTAAACCGAAATTCAAGCAGACTACTCGTGAAATAATCCTGAAAATACCAGCATTAGTGACAATAGCATTCCTTTATGACTTCTATCGCAGTTAAGGGATTTTGATTCAGATCGATTTCGGAACTGGAAAGTTTCAGAACTTGTTTCTTTATCTAACTCCCAACCTTTCGATTTTGTACCATTTCGGAATATGAAAGGATTGAAACTTTTTTCATCCTGCAACTTCTCTAATTGAATTCTTTTGTGAGCAAATTGAAAAGATCCGCTCATTTTTTTGGTCTGCACAGGAATCGGCCAAGAGAAATTCTAGAAAATGCTTTATTATCACTAGATATAATATCTTTGAAACGTATTAACTTTGGGAATCCCTGTATTCAAGTATTAAAAAAAAAGTTATATGTATGCTCCTTGTATTTAATTTTTTTAACATAACAATTTTATGTCAGGGCTCAATGGAAGGTTATTTGAACTACTTTTAAATCATTTAAACTTTTTAAATATAACATTCGAGGAAAACAAGTCAGTGAAGCAATTTTCCGCTTCTATACTGACAATCTGATAGGCTTCGATTCGATTTGGAACAAAGAGAACTCTTCCTTCTGAATTGTGAATTAAATTCCAGGAATGATTGTCAGAAATATATAATACAACTGCAAAAAATGACATTTAAGAAAATAAATACAAGGAGTAACTTATACCATGTATTTTGTTAGACCTTCTTTTACACCTCAAGCTTATTAGGGTTATCTAAAAATGATTATCCAAGCAAGTTTAGAGTTTCCTGATCTCCCGTAGACACCTTTCTCCTATAAATTCATTCAATTTGGAATTAAGTAATTTACAAAAATGATTAAAATATCATTTACAACCTTCTTTTATGGACTACCATGAACAGTTCTGTTTTAACAAATATTTCAGATGATGTGAGAATTAGGATCCAAGATGAATTTGATGTCTTCTAAACCAAATTTGAAGATAGGAGATCTTCTTGAGAATTCACCTCCCTAAAACCTTAAAGAATTTAACAATCCAATCCAGGAATGATCTGGAATAGAATAAATTCTTATAACCATTGATTGAATATATAGTCTAAGAGTTATCAGAATATGCAAAATATATATTCCTCTCTCTAAAAAAATTGATTACTATGTAGAAATAAAGTTTCACACGTTTTGTGTTAATTGCAAGAATAAACTTCCAATTAATCACCTTTCTTAAAAAGGAAGCATGAGAGTTTGATATACATCATTTTAAATAATAATATTCCTGCGTTACTTTCCCAATAGAATCACAATAAAAAAATTGAATCAAATTTTTTGCAGTCAGGAATCATATGAATAATCGCCAAAAAAATTAGCTATGCAAATTGAGAGTTTTAGTCACACCCAAGCCTCTCACATTTGTCCTCGTTAAGCTTAATTTATCGCCCGAATATAATCTTCTACAGAGTGGCAACTAAAACAGCAAAAAATTGCAGTTCGTAATGCTTTTTGACTAGCTGAATTGCTCCTAAGAAGCTGAATTTTAAAAGCATATACTTTTCCTGAACTTGTATGAAAGATTATATTCATTTTCATTTAACCATAAACGGAGAACAAATATGAGCCAATCAATTCTAAATTTGAAAAATACAACGATTCACAGGATTGAAATTAAATATCCTCGATACGAAAGTTTAAAGCACGAACTTTTTGATAGAAACTTAAAGAGTCGATTGGATGAAGTGCGCCGAGATCTAATTGTGCCTGCATAGACCATTTACTCCTGAAAATAAATATTCTTCTCTCCTAATGAACTCTTGGAGGTGTCTTCCAGTTTCAAGGATTTGAGTGAGCAATACAAAAATGTAAATACTCTCATTCTGGTGATTGTAAAGAAATCTTCAAGTCTTGTCTTATGCGCGGATTTTTATTCGTAATCATAATGAGTAATTCGATATATTCAGAAATTAACATTGGTATCCTTATCCTGTTTTAAATAATAACATTTATTTGAAATAAGAAACTAAGGGAAAAGTGGAGGGAGATGACACGTAACAGATTCAAATACATAATAACCAAGGTTTGGATCATTCTCATTAGCTCTGAATAGGGAACAAATATCTCGTTATTAGCCGATACCCTTCCATTTTCTGAAAATAGGTGAGATTTCCTGAAATATTTTGCGTCGATCCTGAGACGTTAGAAGTCTCCCATCTCTTCCAGGAAACTGTCTACGTGGAAAACCAGAAATACACAGTCTAGAACAGGAAGAAAATAATTAAGGAATATAGCTCTACTGATTTTTAGGGCACCCTAGGTGAAGCTCATATTTTCACTCAACACGGACATCCAAGTTTTCTTAAATATTTCCTGTTAACCTCAGAACATAAGTTTTCCATCCAAAACATAATGTTTTATTCCAAAATTTCATATTCACATCCTAGGAAGTGATGAGTCTCTTACAAATGGAAGTAGAAACTAAAGTCGAGGCCAAAAGTACGCGTCCCTCATTTAAGTCGTCTCTCTAGCTTTAACCAAAAATCGCATAGTATTTTAGAAAGGCAATTGTGAAAGCTGAAAGTCTTTCGAATTGGATTATATATGAATTGGTATTCCGAATAATCTGGAACAATATCTAGGAGGTAAAACGTGCTTGAAAACAAGGTTTTGAGAATACTCTTTTAGAGCCTTAACTTTGACGGCTCCCCCAAGCGAGCTGGACGTCACCCAAAATCTGAAAAAATTCATAGACACTCCTTAAGGTGTCCTGAAAGCAATGCGATTTTCTGAATTCCGAAATTCGGAATGATTTACTATTTTCAGGCTGGTTTTCACAAACATATCATCATGGGCCTTAAAAAAGTGTGCCAAAGCACAATCCAATATGATCATTCTTTCGAAAATTATCGAGTCAACAGATCACAGATCCACAGGCAGACAGATAGATACACCGACAGACAGACATTTTAGTAAAAACCATTTTTTTCTGACTCAGGGGTTCTCAAAACTTGGAGATTTCATTAAATCCGCGGAAGTCAACTTTCACATAAAACCAATACCTTCTCATTCAGAATGAGAATGTAAAAATTCTGAAACATTCTGAATAATCACGATTAGAACTGATCGTGAAACTTATAAAAAGACTGATTTTTCGCATGAAATTTTCGAAGATAATTGCAAGAAACAAGTATCAGACATTTAATAAGTAGAATTGTTAATTTATTTTTTGAGAATAAAAAGTTTATCATGGAAAATAAACTTGATTGTCGAAGCAAAATTTAAACTTGTTTTACCTAATATTTTTAAAGTAATGAATATAAAGTTCAATTTCCATTCAAACTGTTATTCTTATGTCTGTAATCTATGAAAATTCTCAATAATTTTTTATTGTCATCATTTTGGGTTAAAGATCGAACATACTATCTTGTTAAAAAATGGTCTTTTTGGATTCAAAATTTTTTATATTATGTTAAAAAGCTCAACTTCTTTCTTGAAACATAATTTTTTGTTAAAAAACAAACTTCTCGTTCAAACTCATATATTTTCGGGCTGGACATTAAACTGTTTTGTAGCAAATAAGTCTTTTTGACTATAACGGTAAACATTTTCGTTGAAATTTCTTTTCTTTTTGGATGGAAAATCTCTCTTGGTTGAAAATTCATGTTTTGTGGTACAAATTTCATGTAGAAAATTAGATTATTTTGATAGAGAATTGAACTATTTGAATGAAATTGATATTTTTTGTTAAAAACTCATAACTAATTTCAGGAACAAGAGACTTCTTTTTGGACTGGAAATTAAACAATTTAGTTGAAATTATGTTTCTTCTTGAAAGAATGATCTTTCTGCATTAAAAATTCATGTTTGTTGGTGGGAATTTCATCTTTGACAGTTTAAAATTGGACCAGTTTGTAATGTGTTGTTATTTTATTGTTATTTATTTCGAACCAAATTTTTTTTGAATAAAAGAGATGCACTTCTCTCCCTTCTTCATTAATGTAAAGAGTTTCGGAAATTCCCCAAGTCAGCAGTATAATTTTAAAAACTGAAAAATAATGTAAATTCAGCAATTTTCATGGAATTACAAAATTTGTGTCGTTTCCATTTTTTTGGACAAATATGCGAAATACGAGAACTAGATTCAAATTTTGAATTGTTATCCGGTACGTAAAAAACAGTTATTAGAGAGGACACCTCAAGGAGTGTCTGTGAATTTTTTCAGATTTTGGGTGAAGTGCAGCTCGCTTGGGGGAGCCGCTAAAGTTGAGGCTCTAAAAAAGTATCCTCATTTCAGCACGTTTTACCTTCTAGATATTGTCCAAGATTTATCGGAATACCAATTCATATATCATTTCATTCGGAAGACTTTGAGCTTTCACAATTGCTTTTCTAGAATACTATGCGATTTTTGGTTAAAGCTGGAGAGAAGATCAAAGTGAGAGACGCGTACTTTTGGTCCCGAATATTTTCTAGAGTCATAGTGATTTATATACGAAAATAGGACACTAAATGAATAGATGGAATCGACATTTTGACGCAACCAGAATATAACTACACAGAATAAACAATGTTCATTTCGAATCGAATGTTGAGACAAAATTGAGACGCAGCATTTTTCAGTGGGAAAGGAATCAAATTGGATTGTTCAACAAGTGAAATTTGCATGGAGTTTCTCCATCAACGACTGAAGAATGTCCAGAAAAAAATGAAGGACAGAAAAACGTAGCCCTGTTTTTTCTTCGTTTATTGGAAAATACTGATGCTAAGTATTATGGGTGTATTTACGAAGGATATGTTTCCTCATTAGGTAAGGTTCATTTCGACTAACAAGAACAAACAGGTACTCAGTTGATTTCTCTGTGTTATACCAAAAATTATATTTCGTTACAAACACATCTGAAGTTGGAGAACTCCATAAGCTCATACGTTATACACGATCCATTTGAACATGGAGTATACCCACATCCAGCTCCTTACAGGAAACAAGTATAGTACCAATATATTCAGTATCACCCTCCACTCACAATCGAAGAAAAAATTTTAATTCTGACTTGTAAAGAATGATGCACACGTGCGCAGACAATGCTATTGCATTATTTAAAGTACGTGGAATTCCAATTTGGACAAAATCGTTCGTACTTTATAATTATTAACATAGTACTTCTATTCAATAATATTTCCTTATTTATAATATTCCAAGAGTATAAAATAAGTAAGTTAGAGACAAATTTCTAACATGAAATAATAAGGCTGTCATAAACTTGATATCTTTAGATTTGTTGGATCAAATTCCGCAATATCTTGAGAGCTTCACCATCTGCAAAATACAGTCGTTTCAAGTTTCGCAGTACTTTCCCGTTCCCGTTTCGGGATGGTGAAAAGGGTGAAAATTACAGGAAGCAGGGAGGACAGGAGCACTGAGAAGTGGAGTGTTGAGAACTGTATTTGTAAACATACATCCTACGTACGGGCGAACAGCCTTGTCGCAGTAAATCCCGGAACATTAATATTAATGCGTCTTCGGCATGTACCCTCTAACCTCATGGCAGAAAGTACGAGAATTCTACCTAGTGCGAAGTGCATGCAGAACTTAAGTCCCTTCACAATATTCTGGTGTGCCTCGTGCCACCCTCTCCATAACTTCACTTTACCAGACTTGCTTTTGGTTCTCTCCCAGGTGCTGCATTCTGTCACATAAAACTGCAATATTTTACAAAACAGTACCAATGCTGAAACCCTCCCTCATCTGCAAAGGAGAAGCCCATCAGGTGTTCCTAAACTACAGAATAACTGAACTTTCAATTCTCTCTCGTCGAGAAATGTGTTTTAGATTATGTATTTTCATATTTTCCTGAAACATATTCAAACTATTCTGAAATTAAAATAAAAAAGAGACTCATTCACCCTACTTCTCCAAAATGTATGGTACCACTACCTAGGAATAGGGGTATTACCAACACCATATACAAAGAACGACGTCCAGAGATGATTGCATCAATCAGGAAATTGGATGCTTTGAGACAATTGAATCTTTATGTGAGCGGATGGGTTATCTGCAGCCTACACCACTCTATCTATGTAAAAAAGTGTTTATTTATGGAAATCGTCGATCACTGGGGAGGGGGGGGGGGGGTGTCAGAAATATCCCAGTTTACCCTTGTCTTCACATAGTCGGGATGTACCAACAGAATTTGAAAGTAATGTATGATAAGTTTCTATTGGTGATATATTATTACTAATATAAACAAACACTTAAGCACTAGTTCTAGTTTAAGAAGCCAGCACCAACAAATTTTGTTCATTAAAAGGTTAAGAACTTGAAGCCCATTAGTCGGGTGGGAAGTATATTCAAAGTAGGTTGAATCCAATAAAGCTGCAAACTGAACTTAGCTAATTCTATAGCTTATAAGCCATATAAATTAACTACTTCATACGCGTTTAATCTTCAGGCTAACAACGACTTACAAGCAGCTCAGTGAATCGAAAGTTTGAAGTTTTTCCTTCTAGATATAGTTTCCTGAAGTTTCATATAGAAAATTTTCCAGAAAATTTATTCTGTTCAATAATATTTTAGCCATAATTACTTGAAACAATCATCAGGATATTATTCGATAGAAATTGATTAAAATGGGTAAATTTCGATAGTCTATAACGTTTTGGGATCATACATGCATGTTCTAGTCCAATTATGTATATTCCCACAATACGTCCATAGCAATGTGATTCCATTCAAAAATTTTACTTAGGAATATCATAACTGAAAAAAATTCATATGTATTCCATGAATGAACCATCAATTTGGTCCAGTCAACCAAAAATGTTGAAATTTACGTAAGAATAATGTTAGAAGAATAATGCGTGGACACAAATAGATTCTGACCGGAGAAGCCTAAACTTATTAGCATCTTGACGAGAAAGGACAGAAAATGAAAACTGGGTATGTATAAGGAAAGCAGGATAGATTTTAAATATTATCCGCTCTGACATATTTTCTGGTATTGTGAAATGAAACGTGAAATGAAACGAAATGAAATGTTCCATGCTTTTTTCAAATCTACGTTCATGTGGCCTCACTTGCGATCCTGGAGAAAAAAAATCATTCTCCTTGGAGATATGAAGAACTGGATGGTGAACAACGCGGACGTACTGATAGGGTACCTGGTTCCATATTACGAATGAGGTTGTAGCAGCTAACAGACTGAGAGGGCTGGTGGGATATATACCAGCGCTATTAGAGGTTCTGATTGTGGAATGGATCATTACCACACAGTTTCAAAAATGAACTTAAGGCGAGGTTCGAGAACGAGAAGAAGGTTTAATGATGAGTCGAAGCAGACTCGAGAAGAATGGGGAATTTTTAGTAACTAGGAGCTCAACAGGTATATACAGGGTCTCTACTAACTAAGAAGACCGGGGTATAGTCACGGTTCAAAACCAAACCGGCAATAATAGGGCATTAATTGGGAACAAAAGTTTTCGCTGGGAATCCCATTTCAAAATTTCCAATCTTTAAAATGTTGTTTATATAACTATTGATTGAAATATTCGGAATCTTTGCACAACTTCGGAAATATACTACAATTTTTTGTCAATCTTCTTAAATGTTTTACCATAGTGGTTATTCCCCCCACCCCGAAAAATTTTTCTGCGTGCGCCCCTGGCAGGCGTTCTTGAAATCAGTCACTATTCTTCACAAACTTTGTGGAATCGTTTGAAATATCTTCAAATTTTTTTGAATCTTTGTAAAATCTTCTGAAATAAAATATTTAAAACAAAACTTTGAAGTTGTTATTTGACGATTTACAATATTTTTTTACTTCTCTGGAACCCCCAAAATCTTTTGAAATCTTTGCATGATCGCAAAAACTTTTTGTCGTCTTTGTGCAATGATTTGTAAAAAGATTCCAGAAAACAGTTTAAAATATTCGAAAAGGATGGAATCTTTGTATTCTGGAATGTGTTTGTCTCCGGAACCTCTTGAAATCTTCGTAATCTTCTTGAATTCTAGGATTTTTTTAAAAATCTTTGATAACTCGAAGTATTATGGAATCTTCTGAAATTATTTGTAACCTTCAGAACCTTCGTGGAATACTCGAATCATGGGAATCTTTCCGGAATTTTGAAATCGTTCTGAAATATTTTGAAATATTTCCAGATATTCGTAGTCTTCCAACTCTTCGAAAACTCTTGGGATCCTTGAAATCTCAGCGACTTCCTAGGATCTTCAACATCTTATGGAATATTTGACTTCTTCTAAAACCTCTTCTTCAAAACCTTTCGGAATCATTGAAATCTCTGTAGAATTTAGTAATCCCTGAGATACTTCTAAAATCGTTTGAATTCTTGGAAATATTTGCGTAATCTTGGAAATCTTTGTGAAATCATGTATAATTTATAATAGATTCAATACTCTAAAGATTATTAAAGAAAAAACATTCAAAGAAATACGTGATGGGACTATCAAGTCCGACTAGTCCCGCGGTGGAGCATGTGACCAATCACAGGCATTTCAGAAAACAAATATAGAAGTACATAAAACCTAAAATCTCAGTTTTAGGTTAGCCTTGAAGGAGTAAACTGCGTTGTTCACAGAACTTCCTCTTATCAAAATAAAGAATTATTAACCCATAATTATCCACCAAAATGAGTAAAAAAGATATTTAAAAATATATCTTCAACACATTGTTTACCTTATAAGTCTTTGATTGTGGCGCCTTTGTTGTTCTGTGTACCACGTCACACCGATTATTTCGTTATGTCCTAACTTTTGGACTCAATTATGAGGGCAGGACACTTCTGCTTCTGCTCTCATAAAATAATTGTTTTTTTTTTGTAATTTATTTAATTAACCTTCCAATCCTTGTATCTATCTTAAACTTCTCAAAAAATTGACTTTTCTTTTGAATATTGGCTCCCTGGATTCATAAAAGTATGGTACATATCATAATTTCAATTGAAACCTGACCTTTTTACATTCTACATTCGTTTGTCAAATACCACGATAGGGCAAGTAGATTTTCCTTCATTCATAAAAAAAACATATTGAAAATTAGGAAATTAAATTTTTGGACCATTGACACAAGCTCTGGAAAAAACAAATAGACACAAGTTCTTTTTCAGGAAAATGGCTTTGAATGTCTTATCAATCTTTTCTTTACAGGATATGTAGTTTTCGATTCAATCAGGGAAAATAACTTTAAAAGGAGGGAATTCACAACCATCAAATTAGAGTAGTCGACATTTTACTTTCTTAGTTTCAAAAGCTCTATATACAAATTTACGGAAGTACAAAGACCGAGTGCGCAGCGCGAGGTGAGTTTATTATCGAGCGCGAAGCGCGAGATTCGACAGACGCGTGCCCTGTGCGTGCTCCAGCTTGCGAGCAAAGCGAGCCGTGCGCAAAGCGCGCGATGAGTATACGCTTGCGCAGTGGGCAAATTTTTCTAAATACCTAACTGATTACTCACTATTATTACAGACCAATTTAGATTTTTTGAGCCGCAAGTATTTCTATCAAAAACCACATTTTTTTACTGGCTTTGACACTCTTCGAAGTCAACAATGAAAAACAAAATTATCACACGAGACATACTCCAAAAGTGATGGACTCTTACGACTCAAAATTATTATTATTATATCTTGTCTACTTATTACTATTGTCGTCGCGTGCCAGTCTGAAATTTTTGGATTAGTCGTTCCATTCCACACGGGTTTTCAAAATTAGTATAAACATTGGAAATACTTCCTGTGGATATAATTGAACAAAAATCCACTGATTAGGAATTTGTAAAATAGGAAAGATGAGTTTGTTTAAATCTAGAGGTAGATAGTTTACAGAACAGATAAATTATTACTTGTGATCGCCATTTGGTTTGTCGTGAGAATGATCGAAGGCTATCCTCGCTCGTTTATCTCTTCTCAAGTACAATTATTATTGTTAACTCTTACAATGGTAAGTAGTTGTTGTGTATTGAATTGTAAAAATACGCCCAAAAATAGTACGCGTGAATTTCACAAATTTCCTGGAATGCTCACAAAGAAAGTTAAAAGGAAATGTGGATCACTGCTGTACAACGAATTCAATGAGATATCCTAAGCAGCAATAATATCTGCGCAATTAAAACGCAGAAGTCAAAATCTCAATTTATACAGCAATGAGTCAATTTAGTTCATTTCCAAACTCTCGCTCTGCGGCAGCTACTACTCCAATTTTCCGAGAAAATCCGAAAGTTTGCATAAAATAAATTATTGTTAACGATTGTTTTCCCCTATAATTATTATTTATTTATTATTATTTATCAGCATTTGGAACTCGAAAGTTCATTGCCTCTTCTACCCGAGACCGCCACGCGTCTCTATCCTGTGCATCATCCATCCACTCATTATAATCATATCCTAGTTCTACCAA
>WSXT02040493.1:0-13358 GCA_011762715.2 Neuroterus valhalla | reverse complement strand
CATTGCGCGAACCGAAGAAATTTTTTTTTCAGGCTCATCTTTTTCAGGAGTTATTTTGGGACTTTCTTTCCTCATTTCACCTTCCGGAATATCTCTCCCCTCTACCCTAAATCTCACGCAAGCATGCTCGTTTAATTCAACTCCTCTCTTTACTCTTCAGCTTCTCTTCAAATTCTGTACAAATTTCTTAGCTCTCAAGTTGACTAACTGCATCAGGCTCCGAGGCGGTGGAAAAGGGTTCGATCTTACAGGTCCCTGTCAATTTTTACTGACGCTTACTCGTTAGGATTCGATCAATTGGGAGTCACCATCGCTCTTCCTTCCCCCTGTATAGCTGACACTCTGTAGGGATCCTAAGCAACTCTTAACTCACCCCTGTCCCCCACCTTAAGAATGATCACTCTCTAGTGTTCCTTCCATCCCCAAATCTCTACTCCATAACACAAGACTATCCTGACTAGAACATTGAACATCCATACCCTCATCCACTGATCGTTTTCGTAACTTTTGTTCGCTATGCCCTAAACTTGGCCCATTATTCCACTCGCACCCTCCTTCCTTTTTCTCACTTGCATTTCGTTGCGGCCCCCTTCATCAAGCGAGAAGCCTAAGTTACAGAATTCCTCTACTGGTTCCACTTTTGCTCTGTTAATTTTACATTTGCACTCTACTTTACCTCATATATTCGTGAAGCATATTATCTTGGTCCCATTTACAGTCGACGTTAAATATTTTCCTTTCACGTATTCTTCGAACCTTTTCGTCATCAAGTTCATCCCTCTTTTGTCCTGTACATCATCTGCATATGCTTGACAGAAAAACGTTTTGCAACCTAGGATTTCTTTTACTTCCCCTTCAAGTCTGCTAACATTATCACCATCCACCCTTTTGGTAGTGGCACAAAACTCACATTGTCAGGAACGTGGGATTGCAAGACAATTTATAATGACATATCGACGTACTCGCGCTTCGAAAGGATCGTACAGTCAACACCGATTTTCCCGCCTTTTATCGTTTATTGATTGAAGTAGTCCCTTGAGTCTAATTGTCGTGATCATTGGTAAATATTTTATTGGAATAAAAAATGTATCCTGCATTGTGCGAAAGATTGGTGCGTACGTGCGCACAGACACTTTGAAATCAAAAAACTATTTTGCGCAGTATTTAAATACTCTTTTCCTATTATGGAATGTTAGTCATCATGTATAGGGTTTAAAGTAACTTTCAGTGAAATTTATTGGAAATCAGTTAAATATTAGGTTCACTGAAATATTTGTAAACAGAAAATGAGTAGAAAATTCTTGTTAGCAGTAATTATTGAAAACAGGTGTTATTGTTAGAAATGATTTATTTCATTCCATTTCAAATATATTTTTTCAAATAAGCAGCTATATTATTTCGGAAAGGGAAAATAAAATAAGAAAAAGTATATTTCATAAGTTTGAGCGCGCCTCGGGCGCGCGTCATACGGATCTTGCGCTTCGCGACCGACTACTTACTTGCTTGATTCAGTTTGAAGTGTACTGCATACACAGGGTTGCAAATATTGCAAAACTGTTGGAAACCAATACTTCTATAAAGATTATTGATAGATTTTTATTTTTGATGAAAATTAAAAAAAAAAGAATTTACCTAAGGCTCGACTGGCCTCAAGGGACACATTGTCATTACAATATTCGCCACCGGTATTCACATCTCGCATAGTTTGTCTAGCAAATTGAATTTTTCATTGTTTGAAAAGCGTTATTACGATTCAAACAGAAAATATACGTCTTGTTGAAAAATAGTTGAAGTAAAACTTGAAGGCCTTTTCAAGATGAAAAAATTTTCTTTTCAATATTTCTTCTTGTACCTTATTGTTTGTCTGGAAAATGGTATTTTTTTATTTTTGTAAGTGCGTTTTCGAACAATTTTGGTAGTTTTTATTTTTTCGTATCTCGCATGGTTTCAACAAAAACTATGCATCTTATGAAGAAAGTGGCGTCAAGAAAATTTTTAGATCTTTTTAAAATGAATAATTTTTATTCTTAACCTTTTTTTGCACCTTGCGTAGTTTGAGCGTAAATTTGCATTTTTGATGTTTCAAAAAGCTTTTTCGATAGATAAGACCAGAACCATTGATCAAAAATGTCTGGTTAACGAACTCGTCCTTTCTTTTCCGGCTTTGAAAAGGTGTGCCTAAGCTTAATCCAATATGATAATTCTTTCGGAAGCTATCGAGTCTACAGATTACAGATTGCAGACAAACAGACGGACTGACAGACACCTTAGTAAAAATAGTTTTTTCTGACTCAGGCGCATTAAATCCACGAAAGTCAATTTTCGCATATAAGCAATACATTCTCATTCAGAATGAGAATCTAAAAAAGCTGTTTTTCTTGAAACGTTGTAGCTGTCGTTTGAGTGTTCCTCGGAACCCTGCATCATAGAATGGAGAATCAAAGTGTTATCTTTTCGGTATGAAATTCACTCCAATTTCAGTCTGCCTATTTTTGCCTATAGTTGCTATTGACAAATTTATTTAACATCAACCGTAGTCGTAAGGGCTCTAGACTACTCTATAAAGCAGGTATGGCACACGTTGCTATGCTTTCTCGTTTTGAACGTTTTCTTTTGTTTCTCCTTGTGACAGAAGAAATTTCAGCAAATTCTATTCTCATCGAATCGCATGAGTATAGCGAAATTTGTATCGATGCTTTTTCATTTTTAGACCTTCTCTTTTGTATTCACTTGTGATTACTGTGATTTTAGTAAGAAGGATCATTAGTTTAAATCCTTCCTCCATCAATAATTTTCCTTGATAATAAATTTTCACCTGATTTCACGTTCCATAACACTTCGAGCTTATCATAACCAGAAATGGAACAATTGACTTGGAAAGAGATTTTGCAAGAATTGAAAGATGGTGATTCAGTGATCAACTATATTCTTCGAATATCAGATTCAAAAATGTGAAGAGAATGGAAGCAAGACTTAAATGGACGCCCGATTCTCAAATTTCAAGGCAAATCCGATAGGAGTGAACGTCCATATTCAATACACATCTTATACAAATATCAATATTAATATACAAAGAGTATAGAGCAGGGGTTTCCAAAGCTTGCGCCACGGCGCCATAGTGCGCCGTAGAAAGTAAAGAGCAGCTAAGGTAGGGCACCGTGACAAAATACTAAACTTGTAAGCTGCGCCGCGGACCTATAAAGATTGAGAACCCCTGGTATGGAGTGAAGTGTACATTAAATACTCATAGAACCCTGGCTAATATAAAAATGTACACTTGATGACATAAGTTAGTTGCAGTTGAATATGTAAGTTCATGTAAGTATGTGATGCAACGGGTTACTGAAAACTGAATATAAATTATTTCAAGAAAGCATTCTAGATAAACTTAATTCAGGAGATAGGTATGTTTAGGGTATCAAACCAAATGAAAAATATGATCAACGGCCCATTTTAATGGCCAAACACTCAGATTTATAGATGTAAATAACCTTGGCGACCGATAGTATATATTCAATAAGAAATTCTTGCGGCTTTTCGGTCCATTTCTTTATGTCGACGTTTTGGACTGGTACCAGTCCCTCTTCACAGACTCTAGAGAGCAATGAAAGGTTAAAAATGTGTGCTCCGGTGAGAGTGGCGAATGGAAATTTCGGCAGCTGGAGCGGAAAAAGTAAATCAGCTGGAGCGGCGAAAGTGAATCATCTGTCACATGTTGTCAATCATAACCTTGAAACTCTAATTTTCCTCATTTCGCTATCACTCAAGAGTCGTCGAAAGTCGAGTTTTCGATGCACTTTTTATGAAAAATATTGTACATGGCGAGTGGCGAATGGACACTTCGCTCGGGACAGCAACTCCACACTCGTCAGTAATCTGCGCCATTTGCCACTCGACATGTAATATACTATTGTCAGTTTTGAAGAAATAACTGCACCACTTTGCTGCGTTTGTCCAAAATATATTCTGAGTTTTAGCGGAGAGGCTACGGGATGATATCGAGGGGAAAAGCATATTTTTAGAGACTTAGGCGGGATTCATAGCAGGTGGGAGCACCATAAACAATATTCATATTATACAGAACGTGGTGGATAGAGGAATATCAAGGAAGGGGTCAAAAGTGTACGCGTTTTTTGTAGATCTGAAATTCGCTCTCCCATCAGTGAATGGGAGGAGGCTGTGGGAGGTGATGGAGGAGAGGGGAGTAGGGAAAGATCTAATCGAAAGGGTAAGAGAGGTGTATGAAGAGACAAAAGATGGGATGAGAGGAGAGTAAACGATTTCAGAGGCTTTCTGTATAGATAGGGGTTTGAGGCAAATGTGTCTTCTAGCTTAACGCCTTTCGCGATTTTAATCGCTGACATGGAGAGGAAGCTGGGGAAGTAGTGGTTTTTTACAGGATGTTAGGGGGGTAAATATTGCATTTGATACCTATTCGAGTGTTGGGTAGTGTCAGATTCTTACTGACTATGACCCCTACTTTACTACCAACCCGAAATTCCGGAACCGTTTATCGCATCAGTTCAGAGTCCTGGGAGTAAGGCCAATACGCCGTGCCTCGGCATCCTGATGAATAATCGCTGCTTGCCCTTTCTTTATCTGCATCCTCATTTTCAACACGCATCGTCCTCAGCAGTGCGCTTGTAGCACTCGGGCTCATCAGCCTTCGACATGTTGGAAAGAATTAAGGATTCGCTGCTCTCTCTGTGAATTTCTCCTCCCTTTTCTTCTGTCTTAGTATATTCTCAACTTACTGAGCTATATTGTCACCTCTATCTTCAGCTTCCCTTTCTTAGCCGCCCATCTATTGCAGTCGAAGAAAGAATGTTCGACATCATCAATCTTGTTTGGGCAGTTATCACACTTTGGACTCAGTTTCCTTTTCCTACGATATAAGTTAGCATTGGAGTTGTGACCAGAAACTCAGTATACTGGCAGTTCATCTTGCATCTGCTTTCTACTGCTCCTATTGTTGAAAAGTTGATATCCTTTCACGAGTGTCAATGATACCATCTGTATAATGCTGCTTCGCCACCTAGATTTCCTTACTCTCGGCTGCTAAAAGGTCAATTGGGATACAACCCGCTATGACCAAGACACCCGGACTGGAGACTGATTTATATGCGCAAGCTACTCTTAGCGCAGCTGTACGCTGAACCATCAAAAGTTTGTTCTTGCGGCAGTCAAACCTTGGGACGTCTGCCCACACTTCTGCTCCATATAGCATTATAGAGTTCGCAGAGGAAGGAGTGGTAGGGGGAGTGAGGGGTGGAGGGGTTAGAATTTGGTCACTCGCGTTTGCAGATGACGTAGTGTTGCTGGCAAAAAGTGAGGAGGCATTGAATACATAATGAAGAGTTTAAGAAGGTACCAGGATACGATTTGGTTAGAGTTGAATGCAGAAAAGTCCAAGGTGATGGTGTTCAGGACAGGAGGTGGAGGGCATAAGAGAGGCGATTGGAAGTGTAAGGGACGGCGGTGCAGGAGGTGAAAGGGTTTGTGTACCTGGGTTTCCTATTTCGGAGGAATGGAGAAGTAAATGGGCATGTAAAAGAGAGTAAGAAGGGCGAATGTTGTGATGAGGCAGGTACGGGGATGGGGAAAGGGGTTATTTGCAGATGACTTTGAACGGAGAATGAAGCTGTTTGACTCCTTTGTGATGAGCGTGCTACTGTATGGAGCAGAAGTGTGGGGTTGGAAGGAAAGTGAGGAGGTAAATAGGGTTCAGGAAGGGTACATCAGATGGACACTGGGGTTGGACAGAAGTACATGTAGTGATATTGTGAGGAGAGAAACGGGGAGAACGAGTTTGGGAATTTTTACAGGTAGACGGGCGTGTAAGTATGGAGAGAAATTCCTGGAAGAGAAAGGAAGTAGGCTGGTGAGGGAGTTTTGGTGGGAGAAGGAGAACAGGAGAGGAGATGGAAAGTTGGAGGATGAGAGGAAAAGGTATTTTCGAAGAAATGGTCTGCATCAGGATGAAGCGAGAAGTCACGAGGAGGGAAGAAAGGTGTGTGAGATTGTTAAGAGGAATGGCATGGAAAGAGAGAAGACAGAAGAGGAGGAGAGGATAAGAGGGTCAAGGTATAATCAGAAATATGGTTGGATTATGTCAATGGAAAGAGCGCGATATTTGGGTGAGGGAGAAGAGAAAGGAAGCCAGGAAGTAATAGCGAGGATGAGATGTGAAAGCATGGAGGGCTTGAATAGGTTCTGGCTCCTTTTGAAGAGAAGATGCGAATTCGTGAAAAGGGGTATGCAAAGGTGGAACACTGTGTAGAAGGAATGCGAGGAGGTGGAAAGAAGTGGAATTCGCATTTAAATAATACAGCATGAAAAAAGGGAGAAAAGGACGAAGAGGGTGTTGGGTAAGATAGAGAGGAAGAGAAGGAAGGAGGAGGAGGAATTGAGAAAGATTATTGTGTAAGGAGGAGAAGAAATAGAAAAAAGAAAAGAAAGAAAGCTATACCTAACTTTTTAAGAACAATAATTTATTTATTTATTTATGAGGATTGTCGGAAAAATAAGAACATCATCCATCTTTCATAAAACATTCTCCAAGATTTTTTCAATTCAACAAAACGTTGATGAAAATCATATGGTTTTTTAAAATTCCCAAACATTTCCGGATTGTTCCTTTTTTTCAGAAATTTCCCCTACTCGTTATGAAATTTTGCCTAGAATTGGGGAAAATTATCAGGCGAGTTTGGATGTAGACATTCGATAGCATCGAATGCCTACACCGATCCGCGGCATCAAACCTCGCGCTTGACAGTAGTTAAACGTAGTGAAAACACGACTGAGCGAGAATCCCAAACGATCACTCACCCGAGTGCTAACCACGCCCGTTCATGCTTGACATTCGAGATCCCGCCGAGTCGAAAATCACCACCCAGCTACTGCCATCGGTTAATGTCTTTTATGTAATTTACAGCGTCAAGTTGGAGTCAAGCATGAATTCAGCTCAACTTTTCACAAATCATCAAACTTGGGAATTATTTTTTCTTTTGCATAGAGAAAGATACATATAGTTATAGCGGTAAGGCTGTCTCATTGATGATCGGAAAATCATTCACAAAGCTGACAATAACTGACTTTGACATACTCTCTCAAGGAGATCGCTACCAAGTATTCACGTTGGTACCATACCTTCAGTCCTGAAGATGCGAGCTGCAACGTTCGCGAAACGTCGACAAATTTTTGGTAGTTTTGTACACGATCGAAATCCGAAATACCTTATTTCATCATAATGGATCATCGTGAAAGCATTAAATCTATAATAAAAAATAATCATTATTATTATTGATATTATTATTAAAGAATTATGATGGTAATAATTTTTTATATAATAATAAGAATAATAATAAAATTCAATAATCAATCGTTAATTACTTTTATTTCAGGTGATAATTCGTCTTTTATGCAGTCTCTACAAATACTCTACACATAATATGACACACAACTCCGAAAATATTTATTCAACGAAAAAATGATATTTACAAAAGTCGTAGCAAATTTTGTCTACTATAATTTTTATCGAGATTTTTTTCTTCTAAGATGCACTAAACAGAAGATATTTGGAAAAAAATAATTTTAGGGCTCCATTTTCCAAGATGGTGGCGAATGCTCGAAGGGGAGGTATTCGAAAACTTAGTATTTTTTTTAGGATGAACAAATGTACTATCACACCAATTTCCATCTCTACTTGATTTTTTTCCAGGTAACCTAATTTATAACGCCCTGCTGCCTGGGCTATCAGAGTTATGAACCTGAAATAAAAAATTGAACAATTATAAACTTGAAAAAAGGAAACTTCAAGCAAAACGTGAATATCATTTTCAATCCCATAAATAACGCTGCTTTTTTCACTTCTCAAAACCTTGAATTTATGCAAATTTTTGATTGCAAACTCTTTTTAATAAAATCATCCCTTGCACTGAAACTTATGATTGAGTGCAATATTTCAGAATCCATTCGACTCCAAATTTTGAAACATTTTCAATTGTTAAGTTAGCTTTCATGAACTCTCTGGAGCGGACCGTAGACTCGCAAGGACTTTCTCAATTCGACTTATGATTCTATTAATCGATTTTGCAGTCAATCATGACTTAAACAATTTTTTTTAACGACGTTTCTCGATTTAAATTCCTACTGTCATTACTGAACTGTACATAGCTTTTTTTATTTGGTTTCTATCACGGCTTCTCCGTTGAAAAAAAAACTTTTGATCGAAGATTATTGAAGACTTTTTTTCCTATTCGAAGTAACTTTTGAATTTTTTCACACATTTGTGAATGAGTTTTCCTCTACATTTCAACTATAGTTGA
The DNA here is from genome assembly GCA_011762715.2 of Neuroterus valhalla. Lineage (NCBI taxonomy): Eukaryota > Metazoa > Arthropoda > Insecta > Hymenoptera > Cynipidae > Neuroterus > Neuroterus valhalla. The sequence continues at coordinate 5,031 of WSXT02040493.1, read as the reverse complement.
CTACATGTTGGCTCACTTGGTCGGTTCAGTGTGAATCAAATTTGAACACTCATCATGGGAGTTTTTCAAGCTCCATAGACATTTTATCGTTAATTCACTGAGCCCATTTATTTACGTCTTAGATAATTTAAATTCAGCACTCAGAAATCGAATTATGTCGGAAGGTAGTACACTATCTTTGATTGGAATAATTGAACTTATCTCTAATTATTTAAAATGTAAAGATAGGTTTTCGAGCTCCCTCGTGAAACTTCTCCCGTCCAAGTCGAATCACTTGAATTAATTGTAAATGCAGAGAAGCATTCTTAATCTTCACAATATTCCTTTCTCTTATATACTGAATAATTCAATTTTCTTTTACACTTTCACTTGAACTTCTACCAAGCCAGAATAAACCTGCTCCAAGATCGTCCTGGAGTTCTTTGGATGACAAGTGTACGCGTGATTCGCGGTGCAAAGGACGTCCAGCCTTCAAGCTCGCCCAGCTGAGAACTATTTTTCCTTCCCTTCCCAATCTTCTCCTCTTTTTTTTTCGATTTCCCACGACTTATCGGTTCCTTGAATTTCCTGATCGTTTGCCGCGTCATTGAAAAACACACTATAAATTGTTAAAGGGCCTATAACCTATATCGTTGATAGCGTGAATTCCAGAAGTTTCGATTTGTTTCCGATCAATAGTGAAATAACCCTTAAAAGTTAAGTTCCTACCTCTCAACCCTTTATGTTAGGTGTATATTAAAAAGATTTTTTCATTTATTCCTACAGCTGAAGCCGAGAGAAAAGGTTTCTTTGGATTACAGTGAAACCCTGAAGGCAAAATATGCAAGTTATCCGCAAGTGAGGCGGATTGCACGTCACAGACAAGTGCCAAAGCACGTTTACAATGCTCAAGCTGAAGTGCGACAATCTCGTGAAAAGGCCACGCGCAAGTATGATCATTTCATTGTTTTCTTGCTATCCTTTTGGTATGTTCAAACCTCTACATACGACAGAAAAAAACTAAAAAGCCTTACAAGAGGTTAAGAGGCAGACTGTTATTCATCCAATTTACTCTTGGGGTATTTTTAGATGTTTCCGCCGGTAGACAGAGGTGTGAACCAGGGATCTATCCAAAATTTTCTTTCCAATTGCGTATTAATTACTCTACACTTGGTGTACTATGCATGGATTTGAATGGAAGTCTCTGGTGTGAACGTTCCGATCGATGATTTCTTGAGAATATTGTCTATATTTTTAGAACTTCAAATTGACAGCTTGAAAATGTACTTCTATCATCCTTAGTGGGCATCAGCTTGCGAAGTTATTGGATTAGTTCAAAAATTCTGTGATTTGATACATGTTTTCACCAGCAGCTATTCAGAAGATATAGTATTGTATTTAATCCCTTCCCTATTACGGGTTTGAGGACCTCCGTTTCCTCCACAACAAGTTACATAAGTATCTTAAACTACTTATTCTTACTTGAATATAGCGTTTAAAATCTAATCTTTCACGTATTTGCCATTTATCACATACTATGTGCGCATGATCGAGTTTCCAGGGCTCCCGTTTCTCTTACCATCTTGTATTTTATCATTTTTCTCGAATTCTTACGTCACTTTCTAAATCCTTTTATCTGGACAAACGCTTGGCTTCATCATCTTTTAGTTCTTCCAGACTCTTCATGCATCACACTCCCTGACCACTTTCATCCAGTATCCTTCTCACGCAATCACACTTCTGCCTTCCTCTTCCTCTCCAGCGCAAGCTTCTATCACATGTTCCTACGACTCTACTCAATAACTACACACTCTACATATTCATCCTTGTTCGTTCATCCAGTATCGCCATTCAGTATCCCCCGCTCTCCTCTGCGTTTTTCACTGCACCAATCTGTCCTACTTAACCAGTGGGCAAAAAATTTTACGACGTCTTTATGACATCTTTACGGCATTTTTGTGACGTCGCAAAGATATCTTTACGTTATCTTTACGAGTTGGACATAGGGCGTCTTTGCGACATCGTGAAAATGTCCTAAAGATGTCAAATTTGTCAAGTATTCTGGTTTTCCGACCCATTCAACTATCTTTTACCACATGTTGTACTCTGATTCCATAATTTCCTTTATCTTTCCTCTTATTCCTTCTACCCCACAATTTCTAATCGATAGCATAAGACTGACCATACTAGCTCATCGAACATCAAAATTCTTATCCTCAACACATCCTTGAACCTTTTCTTCCCTATCCGCTAAACTTGACTCATCATTTCACTAGCACACTCTATCCTTTTCCTTACTTGCCGTTCGTCGCCATGCTCTGCTTCAAACCAAAACCTGGAGTATCAGAATTTCTCTACTAGTTCAACCATTTCTTCATTAAGGAGTTATTTCCACTTGTTCTTATGAGAATAAGAGCATTTTCAATAATTCTTTTCTCCAACTCATAAAGTTCCAGTTCAATCGAACAAAAACACATTTATTAGAAGATATGATGAGGTTGTTGTAGAATTTGTTTCACTCGATTCTGATGAAAACTGGCAGAACTACGTCCGTCGTACAAAAACACTTTTTTTACATTGAATTGCGGTGAGCATGATGAGTTGGGAACGGCTCATCTAAAATTGGAAATTCAAATAGATTTCGATGTCACACTCAAGTTTCTCCCTTTTATTCCTGAAGTACGTCATCTTGGTCTTACAATCATTTACCATCAAATAATTCCCCCCTCACGTAATCTTTAAACCCTCTCAACACCAAATCAAACTCTATTTTGTCCTCTGCCAATAGTACAACATCACCCGCATATGCTGAAGAGTCAAGGTCACTGCTACCGCAGGTTGTACCTCCTCCTTTTTCCCGTAGCTCATCTTCCAAGTGTGCCTACAATCTACTGAACAATAGCGGCCTCAAAGGGCAACTTTGCCTGAGTCCTCTGCCTGTCGAATAATCCTCTCTTTTGTTTATTTCCTATCCTTGCTCTGAAGCTAGTCTCCACAAATATTTTATTAATTTTTTCAATCAGTTTCTCATCTTCCCCCTTCTCTTTCACAGCTTTTGCCACATCACCCTTCCGTCCACTGGGTCGAACGCTGCGTGAAATTCCACAAACACGGCTACTAGTTTCCACTATTTCCGACCCAAACTCCTATTCAATTGATAGATTAGTACGTAAATTTTTTGAGTTGTTTCCATTCCTTTACTAAAGACCGTCTGGTTGTTTGGAATACTTCCTTTTTTCTTCTTGACTTTCTAACCTGTTCGTGAGCACTTGCGCAATCACGAATCCATTTTCAGGCCAAACTTATTCTCTCCACACTTTGTTACATACTCTCTACATCTCTTCTCTTTCTCCTTCCTCCCCACTTGTCGGAGCTTCATCCTTTTGTTTTATTTCTTATTATTTCAATTGCTCCATCCTGCTTTCATCATTCCTATCTCCTCCTTTTAACGATCCTTTGAAGTACTTCGTCCACCTACTTATTTCTGCATCCTCATTTATTCCCTCCCTTCTTCCCTTTTGCCCATTCACCACCTCTCATACCTTTTCTTTCTTCACTGAATTCTCTTCCTCCTCCATATACCTTTCCTCCTTATTCTGACTTTCCTAATTTAACATTCCCTCATACTCCCGTTTTGGTCCATTATACTCTCTTTTGTCAATCTACACTTCCTTCCTTTCTCTTACACTCCTCTTCATTTCCTGTTTACCCTCCTTACATTCCTTATCTCATCCTCCTTTTCAAATTATTTCTCCCTCTCCTTTTGGCTTTCAAATCCTCTCTTATCTCTTCAATCATCCCCTATATTCTATCTATCATTAGTCTATCTCTTCTTCTCTTAGATCCTCATTCTTCATTCTTTTACTGGGAAAGGCGTCAGAGCCTATCTCATGACCCACGTTCACCTCCTTATTAGCTTCCTTAATCTTCCTCCTGCTAAAATGTAGTCCATCATGGTTCCCCGTTTCCCTGTGAATGTTATTCAGTCATCCTTGTCCCCCTTTGTAATTCCATTACACATAAACCATTCTATCTCTCCTATCAGGTTCAGAAGCATCCTACCCTCCCACTCTGTTTCTCTATGTTTTCATTTTTTATGAATATCCATTCATACCATACCTATCCTCGTTGATCTCCAGTCCAGGCATTCAGGTAACCGTATATCCTTTCTCCTCCATCCACCCCCTCATAACTTTCCATCCCCCTCTTCTCCTCTTTATTCGTAAACGCATACTATTGCTACACTTATTCTCCCCTCTTTGATCCTTTTTATCGTTGCTCCGTCCCTTTTTTACTATATTCCTCTAATCCCGGTGTCACAAAACACTCTCACCCCTGATACCATGCCATCGATCCCTCTCCCTTTTGCGTGTTCCTTTCTTGCTTCTTGCTTCTTGCATCCTCCAAACATCCTCCAACATATCCTTTCGTAGCTTACTTTCTATTCCCTTACAGTTTTTGTCGTCCGTCGATGTGCCACTCATCATTTTTACGTCCCATTATCCCAGTTAACCCCAGAAACCCTTATCCTTGTTCTTTGTTTCTGTAACATTACAGAACACCAATTTTTACATCCTTTTCCCCTCGTCCCGTTCCTCCGGTCCTTGTCCTAATTATTGTCTGATTTTCTTCAAACCAAAACGTGACCTCCAATCCGATTTCGCTGTTACGTGTTGTTTTCCCTTCTCCGCCATGTTTGACATGAACTCTGCCCCATCAGCTATTTCTTCCTTCTCTACTGCCAGGTCAGATCCCTCATTCTCTCCGTTCTTCCTTTTAACATTTTATTTTTACCCATTATTTCGAACATATCCTCCTCGCTTCCTACTGTCACTGTTATAAGCTTCCTCACCTCTTCCTCTCTGGTTTCAGTTCTCACTTCCACGCCCTGTATCACTACGTTCTCCCCTCTCTTCTTTTTTTGCTCTTCTTCTGTTCGTCTTTCTATCTGCGTTAATCTTTTCTATTAATATAATATGTATGTATTTAATCTCTTCCCATTTACGGGTTTGAGGGCCTCCGTTCCCTTTACAATAGGTTACATAAGTGCCT
>WSXT02040482.1:0-13358 GCA_011762715.2 Neuroterus valhalla | reverse complement strand
ACATAAACTATGTATTTTTAATGGACCTACAATTTTTATCTGAAGCTTTTTTATAAATTTTCACTATTCACTGAGATAAACGTGGAGAAACATGATTTTTATGGGGTTTTCATGGTTTTCATCATGAAAATCGAATTCGCGGGAATTTTCGATATCATATTCGTGATCAGCGCTTCAAAATACTCGGGTATACAAAGTTTCACATCAGAACTCGCTCTTCAGCGCTCTTCAGAACTCCACCCCAACTCTGCATTTTGTACCGTCATTTTCCCTTTTTTATCGAAAATAGTCAGTCGTAGCGTAAAAACATATATAACATAAAATACGTATTTTTAAAAGATCTACAACTTTTATTCAAAACTTTTTTATGAATTCCAATTATCAACTGAGATAATCGTTAATTAACATAATTTTCATTGGTTTTTCATGGTTTTCACCATGAAAATCAAGTATGCGCCAATTTTCACTATCATATTCGTGATCAGCGCGTCAAATACGTCGGTATGCTGAGTTTCGAAGAAATCGGAGGTAAGCGCTTTTCGGAACTCCACCCAAAAAGGGTTTCCTTTCGATAGGGATTTTGAGATCTAACTTTCTTGCAACTGTCAAACATAAAATTCAAGTAATATACGAAATAACACATTTTGAGTTAATAGAATATTTTGCGTTTGTAGAAAATTTGATTTTTTTATTTTCAATGAATTTTACTGATTTGATGAAGTACAAATAGCAGTCTTTCGATGAGGATAGCAGGAGAAAAATTTCTGTGTAGTTGTCCGATATCAAGTATAAGTAATTTCTGAAATAAATTCCACAAACTATGTGCTCAGAGAAGAATTAAAGAAATCAATTCAAAAATAACTATCTTATTCAATGAGTTATGGTCAAATGACAGTCTTTAAAGAGGGATGTTGGGATAGAACTTCTTTTGAATTTGTCTTACATCAATTGCAAGTGATACGTGAAATAATTCTTGAGAACCAAACGTTCGGAGGAAAATCACAATTTTTTCATCTCTCATGAATTTTTCTATTTTAATAAATTTATTTTACTTACAGTTCTTTGATAAGGATAATATATTCAAATTCTTTGTGCAATTTTTCGAGATTAAACAGAAGTAACTTTATGGATTAGAGAGGATTGCATATATTTCAATATATATGTATATATATATTTTTTTTTATTTCAGATTTTCAAACCCCAGAAAAATGAGCAAATTTTCATGTGTCCATTGTCCACTGTCTACAAGAGTGCTTGAAATAGAAAAAAAATCTCTTCTGATATTTACCATAAAAAATTCAGTATAGATTGGGTAATGAAATTTTCCAGATTTACAGTAATTTAAAAAATACAATATATATCCTATGTTCACAATCATTTTTAATTTAAATTCCAATGACTGCAGGAGGAAGCTATGAATAAAAGATACCAAATATGAAGAGTTTTGTTATTCAAAAATTTTGTTTTGCCCTAGATGTTAAATTATTTTACATAATTTCAAATCTCTTTTCTCAGAAAGCTTTCTTATAACGTAAAAATTACCCATTTTTCTAATTTTCCTGTGTAGGTAAAACTAGAAAATTCTTTTTCGGAGACCTATATATTAACAAAGAAAAAAAACTGAATATGGATACAGGTTACAAGAGAGTATAAAAAATACACATGCGCATATAATAGAGCATTCCATTTTAACAGAAAATATTCTTTTTTGGGGAAAAAATCAAAGTTCATTTTTATGGGCGATTCTCGTTCATTTATATCATTTTTGTCATTAAATATGAAATTTCGGAAAAATACTTCTTCGTGGAATTTGGAAATTTTAAAATTAAAGTAAGCCCATAAATTGGGATGAATCAAACTCTCGGTCAATTCGAATAAGAAATATTTTATAAACTTTAGAAAAATATGAACGTACTTAAAATGTCTAACGGCAGGGTACGTAAATTGAATCAAAAGGGAACGCAGAAAAAGGTGTATCAACATTGTTACAACTTGAATTTTTTTTGCCTCAAACAGTTAAATTGATTTTCTTCATTTGACTGGATTTAGTTGAGTTTAGTCAACACGTTTGCTGCGAAATTTCCATTTTAAAGTTCTCTGACTTCCCCTAATTCTTTCCTGACCAATTTTCCATTCCCATTGACAGTTATCGAATTCTCAATCTTGTACAAGAACAACTTCACACCTAAAAAACCCATTGCGTTAGTACAAGAATGTTATATTTCCTGAATTTATCTCAAAAATTGTGGATGATGAGAGTCATACGGAATTCCACGAATATCGACTCCAGTTTATCGAACATTTCTTGACTTTTTCAGGTTAAAGAAAATATATATTTCCTGACTTCCTCTCGAGCAGTTTCAATTTTTCTGACTTTTCAGAATTCCATGACTTTTGTCAAAATTTCAGCAAACGTATCACATAATTCTATAATACAGAACTGTCGTCTTGAATTCAGACAATTTATTACTGAATTTGAGTTCATCTCCTAATTTTAGGTGGACAAAATGTCAGGGTGTGAATATCAACATTATGGCTTCCGAAAACTGAAAATGATTCATTCTGAGAATTCCAAAAGTAAAGATGTTTTACATTTTTAATGAAGCATATAAATTCAGACTTTTCAAAATTCTTTAGCTTTTCGATTGCATCATGTCAATTTCTAGTTTCTTTTTGGAAGCATCTCGGTCGACATCGATGAGACACTTTTTTTTTCTTTTTGCTTGAATTTTAGTTTTTTTTCGTAGAGAATTCTTAGAATATCGACACAAAAGTAGATTTTCCTTCATTGCAAGATGTTATTATTCTTTATAATACAATAATTCGGCTGAAAATTGCCCCATTATTTGAATTTTTCTCCTATCTCGTAGGTGAAGTTTTAACCTTCCAATAAAAAATGTTCACTCCTTTCTTTGAAGGAAAATTACTTACAATAGTGATTTCTCAAGAAAAATCAAAACATTTTGCACCTAATAATTTCAACGTTGCATCAGTATTTTGTCCCTAATTTTTTAAAATAATAAGATGAATGAATAATTATTATTTCATATTACTCTTCATCTTCATGATTCATTATTTTCGAAATTCTATAATTTAACTAAAATTTGTTCACTCACAAAGGTTTTGTTTCAGTTCATCGGTAAGGATTCACTATGCTGTTGATAATATCCAAGACACAGAAACATTGTTTGCAAAATTCAAAATACAATAACACATTTTGAAAGATTTGAAAATAATACATTAGCATCTAACAAGCTTATTATTATTATTATTTCAGAAGTAAGTTAAATTAAGAGAATCCAATATGAATCTATATTAGCCGAAATTCGTTAGTTGGAAACTAAGATTTCTGAAATCAAAGCGCAATTTTCGTAGTTTTTTTAATTTTTTCTTTTTTGAAGATCTACAATTTATTCAGAAACGGTTGTATGTCATTAAAGTTTTTGTTCATACCATCATCAAGGATAACCCTTGAAGCAAAAAAATTTATACCTCAATAAATTTTCGAATTTTATTACATTACCTTGAGAAAAAATCAAACATTTCTCGACTCGAAGTTTTCATTTGACGTGAGTTTTTTTATTTATTAATTTTTTTTTATTTATGTTCATTTCCTATGTAATATTCTTATGTTTTTTATTGTTTAATTATATTTTGAGCCACACAAACAATATTTCAATACTATCAGCAGCATGTATGTTTACAGTAGCGTGAAATTTTTGAAGAAATATTACTCCAAGTTGAACACAATATATTATTATTCCATCAACAAAACTTGTAATAATTTAGTACGGCACAAAGCTCACAATCCAGCACTACCAACTACCGAGTAACGGTGCGCGCAACTTTCAGACGCACGGTAAGTAAACAATGGCTCTTAAAAAAAAGGTTTTAATAAAAAATTGCAGAAAATTGTGTGAATTACAACTTTTGTCCTCAAAGTTTTGCGATAGCACCGAAATCAAGAAAGACATTCGATCAGAAAAATTTTGCAACCCTCTTTTTATTTGTATAATCGATTTTTAGGCAACAAATAATCATAATACGAAATAACATTTTATATATTAACTTGTAAAACTCATTTTTTTAATGAAAAAAGGTATGGACTGTTTTCTTGATCAAATAGAAAGTACGACTGTTGTTCTCGATACAAGAAATCACCCCTCAATTCAAGATGGCGGACAACCTGCAAGGGCTTGATGGTCGAAAACTTGGATTTAAGCTTCCTATATGGTACCCTGAAGATTGCAAACAAAAATTCTCTTAACCAATGAATTGCAATAATAACATCTGAATATACTGGACTATTTTACTGTAAATATGAGCAAAAGAAAGATGAAGGGGAACAAAAGAAGAAAATACACGAATCCTTTTGTTTCCAAACAATTACAAAGAAATAGGTGATGTGCAGGGGATTCAGAACACGCGAAAGTAAATGTTTTTCCGAGATTAACTTGCACTGTGTGAACGCAAATTGAAGAAATGTCTACGTGATCTGCAAATTTTGCAAACTCAGTATTACAACGTTGCCATTTCTACCCCGAACGAATTTATTTTCATCTGAAGACCAGCTTTAATTTCTTAGCTTCAATATATTTTTTATGCCCTTTCAATCTACGTTTATTCATCCTTTTATGGGTACCTAACGAGCTCGCCTTTCATTTTGTTTCAACGGGAGACCGAATAAAAAGTACGAGGGGGGAAAGAGCAGAAATAAACGGAAAGGGGAGGGGGTGGAAGGTAGATTGGTGTTGAGGGGGTGGGACAGGAAAAGAGGGTTGAGCGAGTGAGGGTATGAGGAGAGGTGCGTGGTACTACACGTGCGGGGAAGAGCGGTAGGAGGAATGAGGTTGTTGGGGGTGGGAGGCAAAAAAAAAATGGTAGAAATGCATTAGGTAGTACCAACCCCATCCTATTCACCCCGCCGAACACCTCCGTCTACCCGGTGGTATTACCTACGAACAAATTCTATTTTCTCAAAGGCCATTTTAAGTGCTTTCAAAAGTATATTTTCTCCTACTTTCCACTTTTGTCAACTTTTTTTCGCCGCTTTCTTCAACTTTGCTATTTCCTCGACTCATCTCGAGTGCACGAAAGATGGATACGTAACTGAACACTATACAAAGTGTACAAGGCAAGATGGCTGCGGAAAGATTCTATTATATTGTGCCGGAGAGAATTATTATAATTGAATTTTCAAATATTCTTTGAGCCCTCTCGTGCCTTACTCAAATCTACTAAAAATTTGTAATTCTTTTTTGCACAGAAATGCACAGAAAACTTTTTCGTTCTTTTTTAAGCTTCCTTTTGTGATCTTTTCCAAGCTGAATGTCTGATTCGCACATGATTCCCCTGGCATGAATCCCAATTGAACTTCTCAAATTCTCTCTTTTTAATTCTCATAACTTTATTAATAAGAATCTTGGTGAATGTTTTGCACACAGTAACCAGTGGGCGAATCGCCTTATAATTATTACAGTCGCCTTGATCACCCTTCCCTTTGTAGATTGGTACAAATAAGCCTTTCTCCAATCATTTGGAACTTCGATGTTTACTGCACACATATTCATGAATTCGCAGCAGACGCACAAACAAATATACGACACCGAACCTAAGTGTTCCAGAAATAAAACCATCCACACCAACAGTCTTACCATTCTCCTACCTTGAAAAAATCCCTCATACAGTTTTCAACTTTGTCCAAATCCCATACCATTTCACCAACATCATTCTTAATTCCGATTACCTCAGTCCTAGTATTTCCTTTCCTAGTCTTCTTAACCCATTTCTAGAACAGTTTCTTATTTCCATCACGCTTCTTTCTTCTCGTTTACTTCTAGGCGTATTTCGTCATTCAACCACGCATCACCAGACTTCCATACTACAATCACAGTACCATACACTTCCGATGCACTCTTGAAGATTCCATTCCGCAGTATTATCTATGCACCCTCTACATTATTGTTGCCTAATTCCGTTTTCCAATCATCTTTGTAATGCCCTAAATATTTATATAACTATGCACGATATACTATTTGTACTTCTGGTTTTTGCAGATTCTCTATTCGGACTCGCGTCTTGTTCGATTTTTGAATAAATTTTCTTCTTCTCCATCCTTGACCTAGGTTTATTTTTGAAACTTTCAGGTAGTGGTCCGTTCCGCATTCAGAACTTCTAATAGATCTTGTATATTTTACGAGCACTTTCGTTCTTTCGCCCGCTACAACAAAGTCGATCATACTATGGCTTTCGCCTCTGCACGAAATATACATGTGTATTATTTTTTGCCCAAGTGTTTGTGATAAACAAAACCTTCTCTCAGCACGAACTGATCAATTTATCTCCATCAAAACTCGTTTTTGGGTCTCCGAAAAGACCAAGTACTCTATCAGTACCTTCGCGTTGCACACCAACCCAACCGTTCATGTCTCCGAGTGAAATTATTCTTCCGCCTGAATCATATGTCTCTATCATGTCATTCAACGAGTTCCAGAAGGTGTCTTTTGCCTCTTTACTGTCACCATCGACAGGAACGTAGCATGCTACATTGCTACAATGAACAGTCTTCTGATTACAACTTTCATTTTTACCAATGATAATCTAGGAGATACACACTCATACATTTTGACACGCTCTTTTGCTCTCTCATTCATAATTAGACCAATTCCTAGCCAGCGTGTGATTCATTGTCTACTTCTCGCCAGAGTTCGAGACCATATTCCAACTTACCAACCTCACATCTCTTTTTCTTTGTTTCCGATTCGCACAAAATATCTAGCTTCCTCACGCGCATAGTATCCCGCAACTCCTTGCCCTTTCGAATATCAGGACCACTGGCATTCATAAACCTAGAAAATTTTTCGTGAGTAAAGTTATGTCTAAAAAAAATGCTAGTTCGTCAAAAGGTGGTTTAAAAATGCATAACGTCAGTCCCACAAAACATCAGTCATGTAGAGGAAGGTATAAAAGAAAAAAGGAAGACACAAAGAAAGCCGGAACACAACGAAATATTATTGGTTAGGTTACACATTGAGGAGGGCCCTAGTCTACTGCAGTTTGATCTTCAAGAAGATAAAGAACAAGCTTGTTCCTGCAAACTGCGGGAATATTGGGCTTATTTAAATTTGAAACTATGAAATTTTGACAATTTCGAATGAATTATTCAAGGAAGAACTTATATGGCTTAAGACTTGACTCAAGCCTAAAATAAACAAACCGTATCTGTTATTTAATAAATCTTTTTCCTCATTTCAACTATTTTGAGCCATGAAAATATGAGGAACTGATCAGCTGAGGGAAAAAATTAGACAACCCGAGTAAATAGTTAAATATCAGTTTTCTATTAATAATTTCATTTCGTTCTACAGTTTTCATGATTCCGAACAGAATAAGAATAATTTTATATGTGACTAATTGAACGTGATTTTCATTTACATAAAATTTCTAAATTTCAAATAGCAGAATGAATGTAGCTTCCGATTTCCAAGTAAGTATTTATTGGAAGAAAGAAAATATATCATTTCGAAATTCAATCTGGAAATTTAGAATCATTATTTCCAATTCAAAATTCCATATCTCCTAAGTCAGCATAAAAATGCTTAAGTCTGACATTTATTCATTCGAATTTTTTCAATTTCACATTAGGAGAGTTTGGATGTTTATCGGAAAAATATGAAATTTCGATCACTTTCAATATGAAATTGTCCTCTTTCAAGCTCTGGAATGGGAACTGTTCTTTTTCGAACATTATATAAAATTTTGATGATTCTAATGTTTGAAACTTTTCATTAAAAGACGTTCGATTTTCAACGTTTATATTTAAAAATAATAATTTCAAATTGCTTTTTATTTCAATATGAATTATCTTAGAAATTTAAATCTAAATATATCAATCCTCATTATTTATGAAAATATTTAACTTTCAGAACTTTCAATTCGAAATTATCCAATTTAAAATTAGAAATATGCATTTCGAATCTGTTAATATAAAATTATACAATGCTGAACGTTTTCAAATTACATTTTTTTCAAAATTTTATAATTCTAAAGCCATTCCGAAAAATTTTCATCCTTGACATATACCAATCCGGACTCATTAAATTTCCAATAGAGAGACTTCGAATGCTTGTTGTCCTATTTTTAAACTTCGAACTCATAATTCTAGGTTTTATTCAACATTTTTACATTTTGAATCTTCTTATTCCAATCTCTACGATTTATGATTTCAAGGATTTTAATTTTATGGTCATATTCTCAATCCTTCGAACTCTTTCGGCTGGAAATTGTCCCTGCTTGAACACCCAATAAATTCGAAATAGATTGAACCTGCTTCTTCTGAAAAAGTCACATTTTTAAATTTTAGTCTGAAATTATTCGATTTCAATCCCTTTAAATCAGAAACGATATATACTTATCGCTCAAATTGTGGCTGCCCGATTTCTGGCCGTCTACCTTCGATGCCGGCCACAATTCGGTCCATAAGAGTAATTTCAATTTCTATCATTTCAAAATCCTACTTTCTTCAAAAATATTCAATTCGAAACCCTTCCAATTCTTAAATCAGAGATCTACTTCGGAATCAGCAATTTTTCAACTTTCTCGATGAAATCTGATTTGAATTGAAATTCCCCCGAGTTGCAAATAATCATTCCAAAGTTACTGCAGTTTAGAATTTTTAAATATTTATTCTAAAACTATTCAATTCTGAAGATTGCACATTTATAAGCATTCCAAATTATTTAATTAGGAAGCTCTTTAATTCCAAATTTTTAGAACTTCAGTTCCTTTTGATTGGAAAGTGTACTATTTTCAATATTTCAAACTTCTAATCTGATACCTAAATTTAAAATCTTCCAATTGGGAATTATTTCATCTCAAAGAATATGAACTTATAATTATTGTGCCTAAAGTGTTTTTCCGAAGGTTTTGACTGCAGATAGTCTAATTTGACACAATTTTAATTTTCGAATTATTCAATTTGAAAACATATCCATATTATCAATTCACACTTATGTGATTCCAAACTTTGAGTTATGAATTGAATCATTCGGAAATAACACGAATAAAAAAAGAATTTCTGTGAACCAACTTCATGGTGCGGAGATAATTTTCTGGAGCGAAATTCTACAGTAAGCAAAGCCAGAGAAAAGAGAAAAAAATAATATATTAAATGTACAATTCTCCAGAGAATAATGAAACATTAGGTACTCTTGAACTTGCTTTCGAAGAGCATTACAAAGAAGAAGATCATTCAAATTTCGGCAGGAACAAGAGATTTAAGTAGATGCGGACAGCTACAGTCAGCCACTGCGAGTACGGAATAAATACAGTTCTCCAAGTCTCTGTATTTCAAATTTCATAGTTTATCGATAAAAAAGCTGAATAAACACTGCCTCCTCTAATCTAAAATGTAATCACAACTTGATATTCACATTTACAATTATATTCAAACTGAAATAAGTATAAGCTCTGCAATCTTCTAAATTCATCTTCCACTCTATCATTCATATTTTTTTGAGCTCAAATTGTAAGTCTAAAATATTTAGGAGGTAAGTATTCAAATGATCCGAACCTCATATTATTAAAAAATTCAAATGCACCTTTTCACCATAAACTAGAGATAATTAAATTTTGAAGAGACGTTCGTCCTCGAACGTGCTTCAGAGCAAAACGTAAACCTTGATAATTTATTTTAATCGAATTAGGCAGTAAAAAGCTTTGAAATGTATATTTACATATGAAAAACGAATTCCTGTCAAACCCGAGGTTGGTGAGTTCTGCGACGTCGTTCCAGGGAATTTTTGCACGAGAGCCTGTCACACACGTTCGTAACGTCCTTATTGGGTTTCAAACAAGAAAAAAACTGCAGCCACTACACATTCTTGCATCATTTAAACTTTTATTTTCTCCATACTATTTTTCGATTTATTTACGCGATGAAGGAAATTTAGCATCCAAATTCAATCAGAATAATTGTCCTTTCCTCAATATGAAAACACTTTCTGAACACACAAATTTCAGAAATGACAAAAATTATTCTCTAAAGAACGGTGCATAGCATGTATGAAAAAAGGCTTTTGGTAAAATTTTATCATTACGGCATCTATTAAGCATGACCTTGAGCATTGGAAAAATAAATCAACTGTACTTTGACTAGAAGGACTTTTCAATACACTTTGTACAGTGTCCTTTTAAATCTAGAGTTGAATTAGAATTTTTATGAAGACTTATTAACCATAGCTTTGAGATTAGCAATAAATCAGGGAAGCTAAGAAATTGATAAATGAATGAATATTTTTCCAACAAACTGAAATTTTTTCATTTGAAACTTGTGGATTCTGACGATTGAGTTAGGAGCAAAACTTTTAGGAAATCAACGGAATTCGCAAACAATAGAAAAACTGACAAATTTTCCTTAAGATCCTTGCCTAAAAGCAAAAATTATTTGAGAGATAATAGGAATGTCTCGGATATAGAGATGACGTGAAAAGGGTGGTTGAATTATTTTAACAAGTCTGAATCAATTTTTATGAATTATTAATTCCGAAGGTAGCAGGATATTTCATTGGAAAGTGTTTTATTAAAGTTTTTATAACCTTTTTCTTTGGATTAGACTTTCTTCATTTAGGAATATCCAACTAAATACTGAAAGGATGTTTACAGCATGAAAATCGGTTCAATATCTGAAATTCTGATACAAAACTTCACACGAATATGTTCTTCAAGGCATATTAAACTTGATTCAAGTAGTAACAAAATAAAACTGTAACGAACTTGATGGATTCTTAAGTTTCAGTATTACTCTCAGAAATGGAGATTCCCGGAATGGAGCATACCCAATGATTAATTTTTCACAATATAAACTTGAAAACAGCCTCAAAAATCCATACTTGTTTTCCACGAAATGAGAACTTTTTGATTAATGAATTTCGACTCTGCTTGCGTTTTCGAAATATAATGCAGTCAAACCGTAAGCCCAAAATTCTTACTCCTTAACACTTCTTGGCTCACGCAGAAAAAAAAGTATGTGAGAGATTGAAAATAAAATTGCCGATATTCTGGCCTCTAGATAAAACTCTTTATTGGGGTTAAAAATACATTTCGCCTACCTCATGCAGGCCTCTTCAGTTATATGAGAGAATTTTCAAATTTTTTTCATTGTTTATATTTGGTTAAGATATAAACACATGTCTCCCGTTCCTGAACAGAGAATAAAAAAGAACTATCTACAACAGAACCACAACAAACGAAATAGAGGCCATTAAATAGTGTCGCAATTTATAGATGTCAAAAACAAACCTTCAACCCACGCTTGGTACATTATATCCAGCATATTCAGTCACAATACGAAACGAGGGAAGTGTTTCTCACAAGAGAAATGAGAATTATATCAATAAATGGTGGAGCAATCACATGCCTACCCCAATCCACAGATAGAACTATTAGGGATGGGCGTAGTGATGGGCGATACCTACTCGATACTTTGAGTATCAGGTACTCGGTACTCGATACCGATACTTACGGAGTCGATACTATCGAGTATCGATACTTTTTTAACCCGTATCGGTCCGTCGATACTTAACATTTATCTATAACAACATATGCTAATAGGCAGTTGGATGCACTTGACCAAGGCTGCCAATTCTGTTTGCAAAAGTATATATAATATTTGTATATTGAAAGTGACAAACTTCAAAACCTGCAGTCAGGTTAACGATTAGTTACAACAGTTTCACGAGCAAATTTTCATTATTGCCCTTGTTATGAGTTTATGTCGCCATTTAATAGAAGAATCCAAATCGAAGGAGAAAGTAATTTTCATCCAATTCCATCGGGTGCATCAAAATGAAAATCAAATTGAATGTCAATTTTTTTAAACGAAGTTTCTTATACAAGGGTAGAGAGATTTCGTGGGTAGAGATCTAATCCTGAAAAAGTATTGAGGTACCGTAACGCTCAAAGGCGACATTAACATTGGAATATGACGCCACTTCGGACGTTACGCTAAAAAGCGTTATTGACTCTAGAATATGATACCGGTTGTATCTTCTACGACCATCGTTTACGACCTATAGATTTTACGAAAATGAAACTTCTTGCATTTCGCAAAATTTTGAAAAAAATTTTTAAACATTTGGTACCTTATTGTTATTAACTTTGCAATGAAGTTCGAATCGCAAAAATCGGGCTACTGTTGCGATTTTTGCTATTCTCTTATCGTTTTGTAATAGAAGTAGAAATGGTCCGATTTTTCGATTCAAGTTTTGTTGTACTAATAATTATGAAAAATTTTGAATGTACATAAGCTGGTAAAAAATTGTGAAAAAATTTCCTTGAAAATGTGACATGAAACAGAAGCGTCAACGATCCTAATATACTTTCACAGACTAGCATTGACATAATAAACGGATTCAAATTTCAACGACCTCTGCTTACAACTTATTTATTTGAAGAGATATATGATACCCGGTAAAATTCCTACCAGCATGGTTTACGACACATTCAAAATAACCAACTATTAATTCAAATTCTGTCAGAACTTGAAACAATTTTTTAAAGTTAAACAATCTGGTAAATTTTCAATATCTCAGGTAACACTAGCAACATTAAAATGAAAATGAATAGTTTTGAGCGCAACATTTATGAGTTCGAATACAACACTCATCAAAAATTCATCTTCCTTTCGCTTATGATATGAAAGTCGATACTTTTACTCGATACTTTAGTATCGATACTTTTCTTAATAGTATCGTAGTTGGATCGGTATCGACTGATTAAGAATATCGATACCCTGGCATCGATACTTTTTAAAAGTATCGCCCATCACTAGTCATAGGCGAGTTCGATTCGATTTTACAAAGATCGATCTCTTTCTTTCAATTAATCGATTGAAAATCGATATTTCGACTTTCCCATTAATCGGTTGCATCGATTTTTTCCTTCGATCTTCACGAACGATTCTCCCCTCTTCCGTTTTTTATATTTACCTCTCAAATTTAACGGTTCAACTGTCAACTTTTGCGTGAAGTGATTTTAAGTCCGTGTTTCCAGTGAATAACGGTGAGCTTTGAGCTATTAGTCTGCTCCATAGGTTATCACAAGTTTAATTCTTAATTTCACTTTTTCTTTGTTCCATTTAATTATTTAGAAGTTCATCGGAGATGACTCCCGTCCGAAAAACACAAATTTGGAGGCTGGGTGGGAAACAGCGAAAATGATCGATTCCACGAGCGTTTGATGCACCACCGACTTGAAATTATCAATTGTTTATTGTCATGTTGTCTTAAGGTTCATTTACACCTTCCGTCGGTTGGTCGACAACCGAAAAATATATTGGAATTTTCCGGTAATTTATAATT
>WSXT02040471.1:0-13358 GCA_011762715.2 Neuroterus valhalla | reverse complement strand
ATATCTAAACTCTTAAACCCGTAAAAGGTAGGGAGTATAAACAAATAAAGAAGAATAAAGCATTCAATTATATTACCTTTATAAATCTCAAAACATTTTTCAAGTGTTTCTTTGATCGCAAAAGTTCTTTTTCTTGGTCATAGAAACAGGCGCGCCACAATAAGTTTCCTTCATACACTCCAGGCAAAGGCTTTGGGATCGCTAGCCAACTCTTGAGAACAAAAATTGTTATCAATCAATGTGGAAAAACTGCAGATTCCCCTTCAACAATTATTATAAAATTACAAAGTATTTACCCCTTTGGAACAGTTGAATCCTTGAGGTGGTTTGATCAAAGAAAATTTCAAACAGTCAACTAAATCTACATCTATGGTCAGGTTCTTGAATGGATATTTCAGAGTCAGGGTTTGTGCTGTGCCACTCTTACGAATACTAACCTGTAATAAAATATTAGTTATTTATAGTAAGCGACCGTCTATAAACTTATCTGGCAATTTTTGAATATCATTATTCTGATCAACAGAAATTCCTTATTTGAAAAAAAAATTAATTCTGTACCCAAAAACACAAAATTTCACACAAATTGTTGGAACATTCAATTGAATAGTTACATCTTCAAGCCTCAGAAAAAATTTTCTCGGCGAAAGATGAAATTTTCTCGAAAATACTTGGAATATTCAACAAGAAAATGCATTTAATAAGAAGGAAGGTGGAGGAATTAGAAGAAAGAATCTGTATTTGTGACCTACAAATATACATTTTTAACCAGTGAGATTCACTTCTGCCAAAGAACGAACTTTCGCCAAAATACATAAATTTGGAACAATACATGAACTTTGAACCAAACATTTTACTTTATTAACAAATTCTTGAATTTCTATCCAAATGATTATAAATTGTTGACCTATAAATATCAATTTTTAATCAGGGAGATGAATTTTCCACCAAAAGACGAAATCGCAACACAATACATGAATTTCAAACCAAATAGTAAAATTTTTAACAAAAGAATTGAAGTGTCCCCAAAATAGTTGAATTTTCAACTGAATAGCTGAATTTTTGACCTACAAATATGAATTTTCAAGGGGGAAGATCCATTTCCTACCAAAATACGAATTTCCAACAATATACATCAATTTTGGAACAGTTGGATTCAACCGAAAGAGACGAATTTTCTGCATAATTATTGAACGCTTAGACCACAAGATGAATTTTTAACAAAACAGAATAATTTTGGCACAAAAATAAATATTTTCAACAAAATACATGATCTCAACCAAATAGTATAATCTTCAACTTTTAAAGAGTAATATTGAGACGAAAAATAGAACATACCCACAGCTAGTTTTTAGAAAAAAAGTTTTCTACCAAAAATTATGAGTTTTCAACAAAAAAATTTATATGCAGCTAGAACATTTAATTTCGTTCCAAACTGCTGGATAATTCAAAACAAAATTTTCTCTCTACACAATGTTCCACAAAAAAAGAACGAATTTCAAAGAGTTAAATTTTTAACACAATTGTTGAGTTTTTTATGTGAACAATTCAATTTTCTCCCAAATTTTTTTATTTTAAACCCAAGAGGACAAGTTTCCTACAGGACGTTTTTATTTTCGACTCAAGAAAATGATTTAAAAGACAATGAAATTTAGAGTCAAAAACGAATATAGTTATACTCCCGATAGAACAAAAAACCGATTTTCAACAAAGAAAAAAACAAAATGATTGAACATTTCACAAAACAGTTACATTTTCAGGAAAAACGTTCATTTACAATAATCAATTTTACTATTTGATTAATCCACAAAAGGCTTTTTTTTTTAACCATTGTTGAATCTACAATAAAAACCGGTTATTCATGAACCACATATTTGCATCTCTAGCCAAAAAAGATTGAATCTCAACCAAAAAGATTAGCGCTGTAACAAAGAAGATTAATTTTCAACAAAATTCATGAATTTTCAACTGGAAGAGATCAATATTCAACCAAAAATGAGATAGCTATATTTGGGTTGGAGAAATTTCTTCTAAGAACGTAGAAAATATTTTTTCCACAAATTGAGTTTAATTATCGAATGGTCAAATCTTTATCAAAACTGTGGAGTTTTTTCAACTGCTTGATTTATTTCCCTACAAATAATTCATTTACTCCCACTTTGTTTGATTTTCAAGCCGAAAATACGGAATTTAAAGAAAAAAGTTCATTCACAACCAAAAATGAATAGTTGAAGTTTCGACACGATAAAAATTGATGTTGAACTAATAATGGAACAAGTTTTCAACAAAATAATGGAATTTTCTACATAACAGTTGAATTTCCAACTCGGAAATATGGATTGCCAAAAGAAGGTTAATTAAAAATTAGGCAGCCAAACCATCAACAGTAATCATGAACCTTCAACCAACAAAGAATGAATTTTTCACAAAGGAGTTCAACTTTAAACCAAGTAGTTGATTTTTCAACCAAAAATGATGATAATTCTCCACGAAACATTTATGAATCATATTTGTACCATTTTCTAACTTCTGATGAGAAATGGTTGTATTAATCTACAAAAGACTTATTTCTGGAACTATTGTTGAATTTAAAAGAAAAACATTATAATAATGAACCACGCAGTTGTATTTTTAACCAAAAAAGGATGCATTTTTGGACAAAAAGATCAACTTTGTACCAAAAAAAATACGTTAATTTTTAACCAGATAGATGAATTTCGAACTAGAAAAGAACATTTTTCTTAAGATGGAAAATAAATTGAAATTATTAGTTTATTTATAGAATAAAGATATTGATTCCGAAGGAAGAGGAAATTCCAACAAACTAGGTGAATTTTCATTTAAAAAGATGACTTAAAAAGATGATTTAAATAGAAGAGTTCAACATCCAACCAAATAGTTGAATTTACAACCGCAAAAATAATTTTTCAACCAAGATTGAATTTCAACCAAAAAATACGAATCATCGAAAAATACGTGAATTTTCATCCAAAAAAGATCAATCTCTAACAAAATTGTAGGACTGTTTATTTTCTGTTTTTATGTTGTGTTCAATTATTTGATTTGCATCTAAGCGAAAAATGGTTCACGGAAACAAGATTTACAACAACAGTTCTTGAAAAAAGAGAATAAGAGACCAAAAAGTGTGGAACCTTAGAATTGGAAGTAGTTTTGCAACTTATTAGGTATTGCAACTGTATCGTTGCAGGGCCACATTTCGCATAATTAGTAATCTTCGCTTAAAGTTATCATTAAAAAATGTATCACACATCATAAAAGCTTTTTATCCTCTTTTCAATCATCCTATTTATTATATAATTTATAACGTATATGTTGTCCATTACCCCCATTCCTTTTCCAAACCCCGTCTGATTTGGCGGCGCTATCTCTTTTTTCTTAACTTCTTTCTTTAATCTCTCCGATAATACCGTTACAGATAACTTGTACAAGTTTGGCGATAACGTTACTCCCCTATAATCCTTAACCTCCTCTCCTTTACTTTTCAAAATCCGTACCACTACCTCTTTTTCCATTTCTCTGGCCAACCCTCTCCTCACCATACCCCATTGCCCATTATCCATGCCCATTCCTCTAGTTCATTCCCCCTATATTTCCATACTTCCTTCGGAATTTCATTCAGACCTGGAGTTCCCTCCACTCCTTTCATTATTCCTAGAACATTGATTATTTCTTTCTTTCTTATCTCCTCTTTTCTCGTCTCTTTCCCTTCCCTCTCTTTCACCCTTCCTAATTATATTCTCTACCCCTTGTAGCAGACCCATGAAACACTTTTTCCATTTCACCATCTCACATCCTGGCTTACACTTCTTCTTATTTTTCTCTCTTCATTTACTACTTTACAAACCTCTTCTTCTGTTCTAGCCTTCTCCGCCTGTTTTTCGAACCTCCTTTTTCCTCCTCTTTTTTCTTATCTCACGTCTCAGTAAAGTCCTTCTTTTTTCATCTATATCCATCTCCACTACTTTTTCCTTTCCTCCATATTCTTAGTTCCTTTCTCACTTCTTTCTTTTTCTCTTACATTCTTCATACCATCCAATTCCGTTCACTCCTCCACTAACTTCTTTCTTGCTCGTTCCTTCTTACTAATTTTCCCCCTTTGATTATTTTTATCTCTTCATTTACATTTTCTTCTCCCATTTTAACATCCTTCAGCTTCTCTTTCAATTACTCTCCTTCTTCTATTGACTAATCCTCTCTCCCTATTCTTTTTATCTTTGGTTCCTTTTCCCCGTGTCTTTGTTACTCTTATCAACATCTAACATCAGTATTAATAGAAAGTGAAGAGAATCTATACATTCTCCCACCTCTAGTTTCTTGACCTTCTTTGTCACCTCGTCGTCTACAATCACATAATCAATTATATTCCCTTCTCACCTCCCAAACGTGTATATTCACCTACTTCATCCCTCAGCATATTTCCGTTTATGATAAACCACCCCATTCCTCTGAGCACTGTAACAATTTCTCCCCTCCCCCATCCAGTATCTTTTCTTTGGATTTTCTTCTTTCGCTCTCCTTATCATTTCCTTCCTTTATCTCCAATTCATGCATTAAAATCTCCTATTAAGAGCCTAATCCCTTCTTCGTTTTCTTCCATTAGTTCTTTTATCTCCTTAGATTTCTACTGTATATCTCCGTTCACATACACTCCCACCATCTTCCATCTCTCTTCTTTTATCTTTCCCTTCTACCAATAATCCTTCAATTTCTTCTCTCGTCACCCTCCTATCCTTCTCTGATAGATATTTCTTCCTTATTTCCATCACCATTCCTTCTATTGCTCTGTCTTTTCTATTTCTCCTCTTTGCATTTTGGAGCTGCCATCTGTAACCTCTTGGTAACCTTCTCCTTCCTCTTTCCCATCCTTTTTCATCCAGCCACGTTTTCATCATCACTATCACCTCTCACCGTTCCAAATTTCTTCTTAATTCTCTATCTATTCTCTCCAATACTGCTTCATTCGAGTAACGTATTTTCCATCATATTTTTTATTCCCTCCTCTTCTTTTTCTTTCTATTCCAGTACTCCGACCCCGCACTTTTTACTAACTTTTCTGTCTCTTCATCTTAATCCCACCATATGCCTTTTATTTTTATCTCTGTTTACTTCCATATAACTGCTTTTCCTTCAACATCACCTCCCTCTTATCTACCCTATTCTCCAATCCTACCAGCACCATTTTGTCCCTTTTCCAACATCCCTTCATATAGTCCTTACTTCTTCTACCAGTACCTTTGTATTCCTCCTATCCAGCACTTCTTAAACACTTCCCTTCAGATTTCTCTCCTCCAATCTTATACCTTTTATCACTATATTGTTCCTTCTGTCCTCTCTCTCTGAAACCTGTCCATTCTGCTCCCTATTTTTCTCCACCTTTCCTTATTCCCAACCTCCATCTTTATCTCCCACTCCCCTTCAACTTTTTGGATTGCGTTTTGTATTCTTTCCATCCTGCTGTCAAACTCATCCACTCTTCCCTTTGGCTCCTGCCTCATCTCTGATATCGTACATCCTCTCACTACTACTCCTTTTTTCCTTGGTGGTGTCCTCAACACTTTCTATAGATGGCGTTCCAATACTTCACCTTTGGAGTCTCTTCCTTTCTTACTTTCAGTTCTCACGTCATCCATCAATCACATTCAAATCTCCCCGCCTTTGACCTCACCGTCTCTATCTCTCAATCGCCCAAACCTCGCACCTGCGCCTCGCACTGTGACTCTTTCTGTCACTCTCTCAATCAACTATTTTGATACATATCTTCATCTTCCACAATCTTTCACCAAGTATTTTGGTATATTTCTTCTTTCACTCATATTCCATCCGAACTCCAGGTAAAGTATACTATAGTGGTTCGAGACTCAACAAGTAAGTAATACTTTTTCGATAAATTTTGGAAATTTTTCGTAATCGGAAATTCTCTTACGTTTTTAAAATGATTTGTTTTACATTCTTATGATTATCTTTTTATTTTTCGATTATTTTAGGGGGGGGGGGGTCGTGAAATGTTCGCTTTTTCGACTCTGGGCATCTGGTAACCCTATCCACACCCTAACTTTCCACTTTCTCACACCATTCACACCTCTAAGTTACAATCAATTTATATGAAAACAAATACTTACAATGCATCTTGAATGAATGTCTTCAGGAGGCAATCTATTCACCATTTTGGAAAGAACTGATTCCATCCAGGCACGGAATTTATTTTGGTCAAAGTACCCCTCTTCATTTATGAAGTTGTCAAAAGCAGTTCTGGAAGTCATAATGAGATAAATATTCCTTTAATCAATATTTTATTGATAATGCGGAACGTTCATTTTACTAATAATTGATACTTTCACTTGCCTATGATATTTATCAAAAATATCCACGCGATTATCTGTCTTTTTTATCTTAACATACCCTGGTCTTCCTGAAATTTCAACCTATAGGAAAAAAGCATAAAGAATGATAAATCACGTTTTCCAAATGTTGGAACGATCTATTGATTTTTCATAAGTCCTTTAATTGAAAATTAACTTTACTTGCAATGGCGTCTCCTGTAACTTTATGATTAAATCTAAATCATATTCGTCAGGTTCCCCAACTTTTGTACCTTTATAGTACGAACCACCGTACACGATTGAATTGTACATTTGTGCAAAAGTCTCATCTACTTCTTTCATGCGTGGCAAAGTTCGACTCATGAACTATAAAAATTCAAAAATGATGAACTGATGCAAGAATCTTTTATTTTATGTAGTATAAAGAAAAATTGGCAGTCAACGATTTTCGCCATACTGTCAAGATTTCATTTTTTATTGGAAGCTTACGAAATTTGGATCGTTGGAACGAATCACATTCAGAAAGCTTCTGAAGAAATTTTTTCATTCAACGAAAAAAATTATTATAAAATTTTGTGGTTTCGTTATTCCTGCCAATTTTTCGAGAATTTTCCGGTTTGAACAGATACGGAATGGATGATTTATTGGAGAACAAAAAAATTCTGTTTGTACCAATTATTCCTTATTTCGATTGTTCGAAATTCTTAATCCATAACTCTGGAGCGTGAATATGGAAATCGTATATTTCAATAATCATCACAATTTCTATGAAGTCACCCTGATTCTTGATGGATTTTATAAGATTCTTAATAACTTATTCTTCTCGCTCTCATTCATCTGAATATAATTTTGTTTCTGGATTTCGAACATTATTTTCCATTTACCCTGAAAACTTTTCTGAACTCATCTCGTTATGGATTTCATTGCATTCTCTTGGATTCTTTTGAATTCTTCCAAATTTGCTCCAGTTTTATTGAACTCAATGAAATATCTTGGGTTTCCTTTATTAATTTGGGGTTCACACTGATTCCTCATTGATTAAGCCAAAAAATTTTGGAATTGTTTGAACTCCTCTTAATTTCTATTCTACTTTTTCCTGAATTCTTCTAACTTGACTCAATTCTATTCAATTTAGAAGATTTTACAATTTTTCAGTTCATAGGTTATTTGAACCCCCCTTGAGCCTCCAATTAGAATGGTATAAATCACTGTACATTCTTTGTTAATTTAATCAAAATGTAATAATTTTAACCACATTTTTTTAATTCGAATTGATTCATTCATTTATGTTTCCATTTTTCCATTTTTTCCAGTTGACATGATTTCTGTTGAAATTGCCTCGAATCCTTTACATTTTGAAGTTTTAAAACTCATTTGAATTCAATTTGATTTGTTTTGAATTAGTTTTGAATGCTTATGAATTTAATCTGAATTTTTGTGGATTAATTGATAATTAGTCGAAATCCACCTCGGATTCATATAAAGTTAATCGAATGACTTTGACTTCTTTTCTATTCCTTCGACTTCCACCGGAACGATTACAAACCAAATAACCAGTTTAGTCTGCTGGGCCCAATACTTCATGGTGGAGCAGAGACTTTACACAGAACAATAGCGTAAAATTTCGCAGGGAGAAAACAAAGGCAAATTGTGGCTGGTGACTACGTGAGTAGGCCTCTCGAATTTTCAGTACACTCGACATTGTACTTTTTTTTAGTACATTGGAGTACAAAATTGTTTATAAAAATTTATTTTAGTTTTTCCTTCCCTACGAATCACAACAGCAAGTACACATTGATCATTCGTTCATTGGCTCACGTTTTCATTAATTAGAGAAATGGAGCCAATGACAGCCAATGAAAGAACATGTTTAAGAAAATCGAGATCTAGAGGTGTTCTGTAATCGGCTGTTCATTTTACGTTTTGCTTGTCCGGCGTCGCACAGTGGTGCCTGTATATGGAAGATCGGGACATGTTGAGAAAAAAAAAGTTACTAGATCGGTCTTTCCTTTACAATATTTTGATAAATAGAGATATGAAGTTACGAAATTGGAAGTTCTCGTTTCGTTTTCATGCACATGCAGCGATAGAGATTTGATAAGGGACACACAGGTAGGATTTGCGTTTCATTCATATTTGAGTATTAACCGTGCGTGACCTTTGCAACAGCGCACACCCAAGCGTACTTCATCTCTGGTTATTCAAAAAAATGGATTCGACTCAAGAAAGGAAGTACTTTGCACATATTGTAATCAAAATTCTCGATTAAGTTTTCATTTTTCAATAAATTAATAGAAAATCATGAAAATCGCATAAGTTTTCTTTAAAAAATAAAAGTACACACAAAGAAAAGTTATAGTATACCGCAACATTCCAAAAATATTTTTATTAGAAGTGGTAAATAATATTCACAATTACCTAAAAAACTTTGAAGCGTGTGCCGATATTTCCCTTAACATACTTTATTTATTATTATCTCGTTAAATTATAAATTACTTATTTATAATTCGCTTAATAAATATTAATTTACTTCACATTAAAATATTATTTCATAGAACATTATGCAAAACCATCTGATTAAGATTTTCTAATAATATATTATAGTGCCAATTAATAGGAACAATTTTTTAAAAAATTTATTTCAAAATTTTTTTGTATGATTTCTGAACGATTCTTCTCGAAAATATGGGGTAAAATAAGAAAAAAATATGAGGTGCCTTATGTACAAAAAACTTACAGATTAAAAGCTATAAGCAATTGAGGATAGAAAAAATTAATTTTATAGCACTGTGTGACTTAAATTCGCACTTAAGTAACGCCTATCCGTGACTTAAACAGGTTATTACGGAACCGTGCTTATGACCCTCGCTAACGCTCGGGCCCTAACTTCACGGTGCTGTACTAACCTATTTTAAGTCATGGATAGACGAACCGTAAGTGCGAATTTAAGTTAGTCAGTGCTATAAAATGTTGTACGATACTTGAGACTTAAGTGGCCTATTTTGGCACGGCGTGATTATCACCCTCGCTCCGCTCGGGCGCTAACTACACGCTGTGCCAAAATGTGCCACTTAAGTCACACGTATCGTAATGTACTATTCGGCTATCCTGAAAAACTCATAACTCTGGTTTTCACAATATTGCAATGTTTCGACAAATGCAGTTTTTTCAAAGTGAAACTATCTAAGTATGCTGAGATACTATTACAAATATTCCCAGTATCTTAAAAATTAAATGAATAATTCGGCATTGCCGTCACGGAATACGCAGGTTCATTATATTATCTTTATACAGTTTATATATGTATATATAGTATTGTGTGTATTACCTCCTAACATTTACTTATTATCCACGTTTGCTAAAGAATTCTATGAGATCCCGTTGAAAGTTTTTCAGATGTTTTAAGTTATATCCAAAGGTACCTTAAAAACTTGAAGACGTCCGCCAATTTTTAAAGATTTTCATGCAATAATGGTAGATAACGAAAGGTTAAACATCATCATGTTTATATATTTATATTGAACAAATTTTTTGTAAAAATTGCAAAGAAATATTTTGATTGCAAACTTTTGCACTCAATGTCAATCATTGATTTTCTTGACATTATTCTCGATACTCGCACATTTCTTAACATGTCTTATTTCTGCAGGGGTAGAAACCATTGAAAAATTTTTCAAATTTGAAATTTTGCTCATTTATCTGTTGCAATTTGCTTTCTCAAGCAATTTCCACAAAAAATTTTTTTTTTTGCAAAAATATTGCAAAAGAATTGAATTGCAACAATTTTGCACTTAGAATCAATTCTCGATTATTTTGATAACATATTCTTGTTCAGCGACCCAAAAACATTATAGGAACCAATTTCGTCTCGATTTTCGCAAAATTTCTTACCATGTCCCTTTTTTCCATTGACAGGTACCACTGTGCGTCGGCGAGACTAATAAAGAATTACAACCAGAATTTCTTTCATTCAACGAAAATATAATTTTTTTCACAATGTCCGCTGATGCGAGAAACCGTAAAAAAGGTTCGAGAATTTTTCAAGAAAGGAAAAAACCGCAAAATGACAGTGAACGTATTTCTTGACCAAGAATTTCACAAATTTTCAGAGTGAAAATTTACTTAACTTTCATTTTAACGTTTTTCTCAAATTAGTTTAATTAATAATTTTCTTCATTTGTGATATTGTTCACTTCCGAATGCATAATTCCTAATTCTTCCACTTTGAAAATTTTCCAATTCGAATTTCAATTTTTAATCTTAGATTTTAATTTAAAGAATTTGAAATGCAGGTCGAGGTTTTGAACCATAAAAAATTAGGAGATTTTGGAATATAACTTCAAGATAACATATTCATACTTCAAGCCTTGTATGAAATTTCAAACATTTTTCTAGTCCATAGTATTCAACCTTGAAACCATATAATTCGAAAATTTGCAATTAAAAGAAAAATAAAAACCGAATATTTAGAAATGCCTGACTGTTCTTTTATAATCAGTAATTATAAATCAAATGTTCAAGATTAAGCAGAAAAACTAAACATTGCACGTTACATTTTTAATTATTCTATTTAAAAAAATTGGACTTGCAAGACAAATTGTTGAATTTTTATGTATAAAGAACACTTGAACACTTATTATTCTTGGAAAAATTCAAGGAAGTTGAAGAGACGATTGAATCGTAAAACCGCGTTACGAGTTGGATGTGGTTGATTTATTTGCTAACCAATCAGAAGCTTTGAAATCTTTCAAACTTTCTAACCAAAACCAGAGTCAGGTAAAAAATGTGTCTACTGAGGCCAGAATAAAATCTAGGATTTCTTCTATTTTTTTCTAGCAAACTTCCAAACTTATTTCCCTCCTTAATTTCGAGTTTAGAACTTTGGAAACTGAAGCTTTAATTTTTGTAGTTTAATCGTGCAATATTTTACGCTTATTAAATGAAACCTTTCAATATTATTCAATGGAACAATTGAAAAAGAAATGAAATATAATTGCACCTTTTCACTTTCTATGCCCGAAATGGAAGAATAAATCAACAAATTTTAAAAATTATATAACTTTGAAGCAGTTTTAGATCATTTTCGGTTGTCATTCATAACAAAAAAAGGTTAAATTTTATTTCCAGTCTCTCCCCTAGTTATTATACAATATTCGAGTGACAAATGTCACAAAAATATTTTGAATGAGAAAAAATAATAATAATTTAAAATGTAATTTTGAATTACAAATTGTAAAATTATATTTTACAATTGTAAAATTTGGTGAATTTTACAATTCGCCTAAAATTGTCAAATTTTTGGCGAAAAAATATTTTTGCTAGTGAAAATATTTTCACTTTTTGCTAGTCGTCCCGACATTCGGGAGGACTAATCTATTATTATCATGCGGCTAGACATTCCGAAAATAATATGATTATTATGAGTTTGACCCCTTTTAGAGCACAAAAATGAGCAGAGTAGTCTATTTTTACAATTTGGCTTGTCGTCCGGGAAAAAAGCATTAGTCCTAAGCATTAAGACTAATATGCATTAGTCCTAAGCATGATTGCTTAAGACTAATACTTAGGATAGTCCTGAGCACTAGATCAATCCATCAGTAGCTCTTTTTTTAGAGAAATTTATACATTTTGTTTCCAAAAACCGACTTCTTGTAGCCCTAACTATATTTTCTAATTTCTGACCAATATAAGGGTTCATTTTGACATAAACATACACACTCTGCAAAGGTTCCATTCACAAAACAAAAAAAAAAGCCTTTTTTCAGATCACTCTAGTATATACATTATATAATAAGACTTACAGCATTCAAAAGTGCAGTGTTAGTTTTTTTCTTCTCCTGTGATAGAGTC
The DNA here is from genome assembly GCA_011762715.2 of Neuroterus valhalla. NCBI lineage: Eukaryota > Metazoa > Arthropoda > Insecta > Hymenoptera > Cynipidae > Neuroterus > Neuroterus valhalla. The sequence goes on along the minus strand of WSXT02040471.1, from coordinate 1,170 downwards.
ACAAAATGATTTACATTTTGAAGAACTGTATCATCATCAAAGTATGTTGGATGTTTGGATGAAGTCATCTGAAATAAAAAGTATACATATGATATTCGCGGGATAGAACAGCTACCTCTCGGTTAAGCGCGACCAATTATATATATATATATATATATTGAATAAAACATTGGTTTTACAACCACCGCAGGATTGTCCAGGGATAGTCCTGAAGTAAAAACTTCCAAGCCACTTAAACCGGCGAGACAATAGACGTTCTATATAGACGAATCAACTTGATAATGACCTGCTATTAGTTGCTATGATGCCAGTATTGTCCCTAACCGCAGAGGTTACATGGCACGCCTACACATTCTGTGGTGCAAGAAGCACTAAAAGCTTTTGCACCTCTCACAACAAGTGTTGACAAACCGTGCCGTTAACCTCGCGCGAACAATAGATGTACGCCGAAGGCTTCCTCAACAGCTGCAAGAACAAGCTGCAGAGGAAAATCAGGAAGCGATATTGAGACCAACTGCTGAAACAAGGCTTACTTCGAGAGACGATGGCGATATAAGGACAGGGGAAACATAAACATTCAGGTTCTTCCCATGCCCCATGATCTGGCTGAAATGAATGGTACCCCTCGAGAAGATCTCTCAGAGGATTCTGACCTCTGGACCATCAATTGTTTAGTTTATGATGCGGCGAAAGCTTTGGTTGATTCAAATCGTAGGTCCAAACCAACGATTAATGAAAAAACCAAAAAACGCTTGCATCAACTGAACAAGAAGATTGTCTGAGCAAGACAAAACGCGTCCCTTGTGCCGTGTGTGATTGACTACATAAAATATGGTAAGCCATTTATGACAAGGGTCCGAAAGTTCGCTCATGAAATAAAGATCCATTATCACACATTGAAAATTTCAAAGCGGATGACCATCAAGCAGCACATTGTTGACAAAATACGAGTAGTCTCTGACGTAAGGTGGAAAATCAAAAAGAGCGAGAGATGGGTCAGGGAGAATCAAAAGTTTCTCGCTGACCCATCGCGCCTCTTCAGTGATCCTCCTTTTTTTATCAAAAACCCACTAAAGTCCGAACAACTCGAAATGGTATGGGATTCGGACAAAGTGAAAGACGGTATGCGAGATTTCTTCAAGAAGCTGTATGAAGGTGAAGTCGCGGAGC
>WSXT02040460.1:0-13359 GCA_011762715.2 Neuroterus valhalla | reverse complement strand
GGAGATTTCATAAATTCCGCGGAAGTCAATTTTCACATAAAACCAATACCTTCTCATTATGATGAGAATGTAAAAATAAATCGAATTCTTGATAAAACATCTTTAATGAATTTAAAGATTCAACTATTCCAATTATGGTTGGAAATTCATACTTTAAACCTCCTTCTACCGTCTAAAAGTGATCTGTTTCAATAAGAATAACTTTTTAGCTCAAAATATATATTTTCGGTTACAAGTTCAATTTTTTATTTGAGTATTGAACTTTTTGGGAGCGGATTAACTTTTTTGTTGAAAAATCATATTTTTAGTTTAAAAATTTAACTGTTTGCTTGGACAATTGAACTATTTGTTGAGTAATTTTTGATAATAAACAACTTGATCGTTGAAAACGATTCTTTAATGACAAGAGAATCATCTTTCTTATTTGCCAATCAGCTTTCTGTTTGAGCTAATTTTTCATCTAAAAATTTTACTACTCTAATTATGTTTAGAAATTCATCCTTTATATCTCCTTTTTTTGTCTAAAAGTAGAAAGTTTTGATAAAAAATAACTTTTTAGCTAAAAATTTATATTTTTGGTTACAAGTTGAACTATTTATTCGAGTATTCAGCTTTTCGTGAGCGGGTTCACTTATTTGTTGAAAAATCATATTTTTAGTTCGAAAATTCAACCAATTGATTGAACCATTTGTTGAAGAAATCTTTGGTTAAAAAAAATCAACCGCATTCTTGAAAACACATCTTTAATGAAATAAAATCATCTCTCTTGTTTGATAATTAACTTTTTGTTTCAGCTAATTTTTAATCTTAAAATTCAACTATTCCAATTACGGTTAGAAATTTATCTTCAATAACTCCTTCTTTGGCCTAAAGTAAAATTTTTCGATAGACATGAACTTTTTAGCTGAAAATTATTATTTTTGGTTACAAATTGAACTCTTTATTCGAGTATTGAACTTTTTTGGGTGCGAATAGCCTTTTATCTTGAAAATCATATTTTTAGTTCGAAAATTGTACTTCTGGATTGGACAATTGAACTACTTGTTGAAGTAGTCTTTGATAAAAGAAAAATCAACCGCATTCTTGAAAACACATCTTTAATGACAAAAAAATAATCCCTCTCGTTTGATAATTAACTTTTTGTTTGAGCTAATTTTCCATCCAAAAATTCAAATATTCCAATTATGGTTAGAAATTCATCTTTCATAACTTTTCATCTGGTCTGAAAGTAAACAGTTTTGATGAAAATTAACTTTCGAGCTGGAAATTAATTTTTTTGGTTACAAGTTAAACTATTTATCCGAGTATTGGACTTTTCGGAAGTGGATCAACTGGTTTGTTGGAAAGTCATGTTTTTACATTGTAAATTCAGCTGTTCTATTGGAAATTCGAATTTTTAGTGAATAATTAATTTGTTTAGAGGACAATTAAACTATTTTATTAAAAGTTTGTAATTATAATATCGTAACAGTTGGTTGAACACTAATAAAAAAATCTAATTATCCTTTCAATAATTGAAGTATTTTGTTGAAGTAATATTTGTTGAGTGAAAATTCATCTAGTCCGTTGAGGATTAATCTTTTTAGGAGAAAAACGTATCGAATTCCCGTCTTTATTAAAGCTGATTTTTCATCTCAAAATTTTAGCATTCCAATTTTCGTTCATAAATAAATTGACAATTTAATTGATCTGTTTGGTAAATATCTACGGATAAATTTGGGAAATCAAAAAATTTTTCCAAACTCCGTAATTTTGTTGGAAACTTCCCCTGCCTTCTGGAAAAATCTCCTTTTTTGCTTGAAAAAAGAACGATCCGATAGGAAATGAAATCGTGCATCTGAAAATTCAAATATTGTGTGTAGAATTAGCTTCTCTGTAAAAAATAATGTTATGGACTTGGAGATTGATCTGTTTTGTGGATGATTTGTCTTTTGGCTCCAAAATTCGTTTATTTTATTGGAAATTTCTCTTTTCATCAATACATAAATGATCAATTATTCGAATATTGATGGTCAAAGTTGTGAAAAATTATTCTTGCTCCGCTAAGATAGAAAGTAAGTTTTTCCAAAACCTTGAAAATGAGCATTTAAATAATTAATTATCCAGATATTGATGAGACCAGTAGAAAAGCAAAAATAACATCATAATATTAATCTTTTTGGTCGAGAATCAAAACATTTAGTGAAACTTAAACTTCCACCTACCTTCTTGAAAATAAATAAAAGAAAGAATTCTTTTCTAAAAAGTTATGACAAAGCTGAGTGGTATTCAGTGTTCAAACTCATATGATCCTTTCAGCAAAAATTCCCGGACATGACCTGCCTGTGTCTTACACTTGTGTGAAGATTTGTGGGCTACTGATACCACTCGAGAGCTTTATTGTGCAGGAACCACGTCTCAGGAACAAAACTTTATTTCAATAGAGGAATCCCGCCCTCTCAAAAGGATTAGTCTTCGCACGGTCCAAGCAGTTCCATTATAATATATAATATTATTTTCGACCATTGCCGATTCAAAGAACTCATTTTTTGTTGCATACACCATGCATACATACGACTATCTTTTAGTTTGATCATTTTCTCAACAAACACTCAATTGATTTCAAAAACTTTTGCAATTTTCTAGTATCCCTTTCGAATGCGATAAATGATTTTCAAAACTAGAAACTCCAAATAAATTTGAAAACAAATTATGTATGCATAAATGTATATTCAATCTCTCCTTCCCTTGTATTCCCTCAGTTTTTCTACCGCTTGGTACAGTACCCTTCTGTTTACTGAGTCAAATGCTGCTTTAAAATCCGCGAATCAAGTAACTATTTCCACTCTCTTCTGCCCCATACGAAGATAAAGGTCTGGTTTGATCAAGAGATGATTCTTGTAACGTCCTCAACTGATGCTTTATTTCTTTCTAGCCTATTATTGACTCACTTCTTCTCCACTTATCTCATTCCCTTCTTCCCCTTACCCCTCTACCACTTTTCTCTCTTCAACCAACAAACCTTTGAAGTACTTTCCTCACTAATTCATTTGTATCTCCTCATTTACGCCCTTTCTTTTATCTCTTTCCCTATTTATCACCTCACACTCCCTTCCCTTCTACTTCCCTTACTACTTTCTCTACCTCTTTCATGTACATTTCCTTCTACTTATGCCTTTTATAGTTCAAAATTCCCTCATATTCTCGATACCTTCTTTTATACTCCCTTCTTTCAACCTGTCCCCTCTTCCATTTACTTACGTAATTCCTTCATTCTCTCTTTATCATCCCTATACTCGTCGTTCCGCCATCCTGCTCACCCATTCTTCCTCTCTTTTCGATCTTACCTCTTCTCTAACCTTCTCAATCGCTCTTTCCATTATTTCTAATATCTCGCCAACTCTAAATTCTCTCATGTCATCTCATTCTAAGCGACTCATGTCCACCTTCCTTTCCTCCCCTACTTCCTTCTTCCCTCTAAAAAGCCTTGGATCTCCACTCCTAATGTTGCTATTACCGAGAAATGCGGAGAGCCTATCTCGTTACTCACTTCTATTCCCACTATCAGCTTCCTTATTCTCTCTTCTGCTTGAATCTAGCCAATTACAGTTTCCCTTCCACCTTTGACCGTTATATTTCCATCCCCGTTACCCATTGTGTTAAAATTGGAGATGAACCATCTTATATCTCCTATCAAGTACATCAGTACCCATCCTTTTGGATCTCTTTCCGTATGTTTCGAGTTCCTCATGGAAACATTCTTTTCTTCATTCCATACATCCTCATTTCTTGATCACCTATCCACGCATTAAGGTCTCCCACTATCAGAGCTACCCTCTCCTCTTTTCCCTCCATCCACTTTCTTATAACTCTCCATCCCTCCTACTCACCCCCTCTCCTAAAAATGCATACTATCACTACCCTCACTTTCCTCACCTCAATTCCTCTAAACATTATTCCATCCCTTGTTTTCTTATCATCATCTGATCCCTGTTCTACCGTGAACTATTTTCTCATCCCTGATAACGTGCATCGCATCTTTCTCCCTTTTACGTGATCCTTACTTGAATCGTGCATCTTTCATTCATATTCTCCTTTCTATGTTCTTCCCGCCTTTCTTCTACGCCCATGTTTCACTCATCATTGTACCGCCCCACTTTTTTATACCCCTCCCCCCCCCTAGGGACCTTTATCCTTGTTTGTTATTTCTGACGCATTCCAGAACGCCAATTTTATGTCTCTATCTTCCCCTTCCATTCCTCTCGTCCTTGTCTTCATTCGTTTACGACTTCCATAAACCCCGACGCTTCCTCTTTCTTATTCCCATATTCTCTACTCTTCTCCCAACCTTTACCAGTTCCTAGATCTTCTTATTCTTCGTCCCAGATCCTCACTTCTCCGTTTACCCAAAGCCCATCCCTCCCAACTATTACTTTGTTACCCTTAATTCTTCCCTCTAGCACCCTCTGGTTTATCTTCCATTTTCGCTCCCTTCCTGCCAATTCATATCTTCTCCTAATAGCCCAGTAACGTTGGGTTCAAACCTCTCAAAACTCTGCCAAAGAACCGATTTTTCTGAAAACATTTGCATTGTGTTACTATCATTGAGTAATAAAAAGTTGAAAAATCAAACATCCGGGCTTTGTTGAAAATCGGATGTTTTTTCCAAAAATGAAAAAAACAGTTTATGAAGTTAATTAACTGGGATAAATTAGGTATTACAGTCACAAAAATAGTATGCATATGTATATAAGGGTTGCTGGTTCCAAATTCAAGGTTCAAAAAATTCAAAATGGCGGCTCAAAATTTTTTGACATTTCAAGATTTAAAAAAATAAAATAAAGATAAAGCTTTGATATTTGGTAGAAGTAGTCCTGACTGCTTAGGAAAAATATAAAAAATGATTCTTACCCCAAATTGTCGTAAAAAACACCCTAAAATAAAAAAAACAACCCCCAGAATATGGTTTTTTGCTATTATTGCGAAAATGGTTAATTGGAAAATAATTAATCAGTGGATGCGAATTCTTTATACAATGTATAATAATGCTATAGGTCTTAATTTTTTTGTCCTGGTATAAAATTTCGAGTAATTAACCCTTGAAGTTAAGGGTGATTGGATTTCACGCGTGCCACGCTCTGTTTTTACGTGATATCTTGAAATGTAGTACTTTTTCGACAAAAAGATACAAAACTGAAATGGTGCACCATAAAATTTTGCACAATATAAGTAGAGAACATTTTTTTCAAATACCTACCCCCTTTTGAGATATGACCTACAAAAGTAACTACCCTCTTCATTATCACGATGACTTTTAAGAGTGCAATAACATTTTTCAATTGTTATGTTATTTAAGAATGAATTACGATTTATCGGTGTAAAGTGTTAGGATTGCTGTATCTTTATTCAATGTAACAAGAGTGCATCGTGGACATTTTATTTTTATATAACATTTTCATAACAATATAAATTATTTGTTGCTTACAAATATTTTCATTTATTTTTTCTGATCCATTTACCAATAAGAAGTCAAATTTACCGCGTCGGAAGCTCCAAATATCTTCATATATAAAATAATTTATAATTTTCTGTTTAAATAACTAAATAACAATAAGCCCAGATTTTTGGTTTTTTAACTTTTCATTACATGCTTTTAGGAGCACTTTGCAAAAGATTTCATAAAAATCCGTTCATTGGCAGAGTTTTGAGAGCTTTTGCTCTCAAAACGTATAACGTTACTGGACTAGTCTTTCCTGTCTACATTTCAACAAGTTGTTTTGGCACGTCCTTTCAAACCTTGATTCAAAAACCAGAAATTCCAAATAAATTAAAAATAAGCTATGTTTCATGATGTTGGGAATTCGTCTTTTCACAGAAAAAACGAGGAGTAAAAAATGGTTCGGCTAAAAATTCTGTGGTAATCTTGGCAAACAAAAAAAGTAAATATCGCCAAAAAAAAAGATGAAACCAATTTTTTCTCTTCGTCTTTTCTGTGTTGTAGTTGAATTCTATTGTTTTTATTTTAAAAAATCTTTCTTGGTTGAAATATCTACTATTACATATTTTATCAAGATTCCATGTTTCTTGCTCGAGAATTCAACTACTTAGAAGGAAGATGAGCTACTTTGATAAACATTTATTCCTTTTAGTGAAAAATTCAAAACTTAAGTCGAAATTCTTGTCTTCCAATGAAGGAGTTATTTTGTAGCTGAAAATCATTTGTTTAAACTGGAAATGTAACTATTACTTTTTTTATGAAAATCCATTATTTTTAGATGAAAAATCAACTATTCGGTTAAAAAGTTCAAACCCCTTTGTCAAGAAAAAAAAATGGTGTCTGAAAATTCATGTTATTTGTGGAAATTTTCTCTTTTTGGTAGAGAATCGTATTCTTGATTAAAATCGCATTTTTAACTACATGTTAATAAATTCCATTACTCCGTAGGAAGTCCAGCTCTTATTTAAAAATTTTTCTTTGGGTTGACAAATAATTATTTCCGTCGAAGATATAGATATTTATTCAAAAATTCGTCTTTATTTGAGGAAGATTAACCTTCTTGTTCGAAAATCCAACTAGATGGTTGATAATTCAATTATCTGGTAGAGAATTATTTTTAATGGTGAAAAAGTGATCTTTCTTGTAGAAAATTTCTCTTTTTGGTTAACGATTCAACTGCTTGGGTACAAGTGACCCCTCATTTTGAAAACTCATTTTTTGGTCAACAATGTATCTCTTCGGTTGAATATTTGACTTCTCTGTTGTATTATGTTTATATTCTAGAAAAAAAGATTCCCTACGAATGATTTAACTTGATCATTTTTGATCAAAAACTTAGCTTGTTTAGTCAGCAGCTCAATAATGTTTTTCGTTTTGAAAATCCTCTCTTGTTGAGAGCAATTACACCCCTTCCATTTCATAATTTAACAGAATTGTTGAGGGACCATTTAGTTAAATTTTTCCTTCTACGCTAAAATTTTTTTTCTATGTAATTCAATTGTTTCTCTGAAATTTATGTTTCCGAGTTGAGAATTTAACTGTTTTGCAGAAAATCCGCCTTAATTATTTAAAATTCAACAGTTGGGTTGGGATTTCTTTCTCCTTAACAGGGAAAACTTTCTTGGATTAGAAATTTAACTGATTTGTTAGAAAATGTGACCATTTATTTATTTATGGTCTTTTTTTACCGACTTCTCTCGCCCGGAAAATCTTTTTTGGTAGAAAATTCAACTCTTCCGTTGTAAATTCATTTTTTCGTTCTGGAAAGTGACATTTTTTGTTGTTAAAAATAACACCACATGGTTTGAAGCAGGACTTCTTTGTTTAGGATGCACTTTGCTTCTCCAAAAACCTAACTTGTTTGAAGAAAATTTGCTTCTTGTTTATGAATTGAAGTTTATGTTTTTCACTAAAAATTTTATATCTCCATTTTTGGTTGATTTTGATTAATTTTTTCTGTTCAAGATTAAATTATCTGGTCCATATTGATGCAATTTTATACACATTTTTCCCTGAAGATTCATATCGTTTGTTCAAAGTTGAACAATTTTTCTTGAAGTTCGTTTTTTTTATTGCAAATGATGTTTGAGCTGACATATGCAAATCTGCCCGCTGCGTGGGCACATTCTCTTTGCGCGCAGATCGTTTTGTACGCAAGTTTGAGCGGATTTCGCGTTTCGCGCTCGGTAACGAATGTACTTCGCGCTCCGCGCTCGATCTTTGTACTTCCATACAATTGTGTATAGAGCTTTTGAAACTAAAAAGTAGGATGTCAGCTGCTGTATTTGATGATTGTGAATTCTTTTTTGTTAAAGCTTCACAAGCTCCAACGAATACATTCTCATCGTGTGTCTCTTGCTGCGCACTCGATCGAAATCTGTCCGAAACGCGAACTTTTCTATATTACCTCTTACTTAAATGCATCGAATGTATACAATAATAATTTATATACCTTTTACCTTATTTCGGTTTTTAAAAAATTCAGTTAGTCTATTTGGAATATTAATATGATTACAATTAAAACAAAAACCACGCATCCCATAAAAAAAGAACGGTTTTTCTATGCAAACTTTTCTTTGTATCTCATTAAGTTTTGCTAGAAACTTGACTTTTATTTGAAATGTTGTTTTTTTGGATTATTACCAAAACTATGCATCTCATGAGAAAAAAAAAATCTGTAGATGTTCCTTCAAAGAACAATATTGTTCTCAAACTAGAATTTTGTATTTTTAGACTATTCTTGTAGAAAGAAGGAAAACTTTTTCGATTTTTTGAGAAAATTCCGAAACATGTACAATGCAACTTCAATCTCATTCCACCCGAACTCGCACCTTTCTCGAAATGCGCTCGTGGACGAGACAGTGCGGGGGGTTTGGAGAAGGGCGCTCTCCTCGCTCCACCCCCCGCCATTGCCGTGCATTGAAAGTGGGCAGTAGTACCCTAGCATAGATTTTCGCAACCGCGCTTCAGTTGGCATCAGTTATTCGCGTGTATTTGGCCCTGACTGTTTACGTTTCAGCTCACTCAATTTCGTTACAAGGCCGTCGATACCCAAGCCCGAAGCCGGAATGAGATTGAGGTTGCAGTGTAATAATGATCTTGCACGGCTCTCAAAAAGAAACCTTTTTTGCCTTTTGACTTTTTTTCAATCTTGCGTTATTCGGATGAAAATTCTCATTTTCGTTTGCATTTTTGAACTTTCAAAATGCCATAATTCTGACAATTTTGTTTCTAACAAAAAAAAATCATTCGGATAAATGGTTCTACATTTTACGTACTACAAGAAGCCATGCTTACAATTTTTGAGTCTTGGAAAAAAAAGTCCGAAAAATTTCCAAAATGCTCCCTCCTCTAATTCTTCGTCCAAAATAGCAGGTTAACGAACTTGAACTGTCTTTTTGGTACATGGGAATGTGTTGAAAAAGTACGATCGAATATGATTACTCATTCGAAAGTTATCGAGTTCACAGATTATTTTTCATTATTTTTCCTGCGATCCGAATTCGATTTTTTGAGAGAATTCGAAAACTTGTATTTGCGATCTTGTACGGCTCATTTTCGTTTATATTTTTGAATTCTGTAAATACCGTAACTCTGAAAATTTTGTTTTCATCGAAAAAAATGACTAGGGAAAATTGTATCACTTTTTACGCGCTACAAGAAATTGTACTTACAATTTTTGAGTCTTGGAAAAAAGTCCAAAAAAATTTGCAAAATGCTCCCTCCTTCAATTCTTCGTCCAAAATAGCTAGTTAACGAACTGGACCTGTCTTTTTGATTCCTCAAAATGTGTGCCAAAGGGAAATTCAATCCGATTAGTCTTTCAAAAGTTATGGAGTATACAGAAGGCAACAACGATAATGACAACGACAACAGACAGGCAGACATCAAAGTAAAAACTACTTTTTCGGAATCAGGAGGTCTCAAAACGTGGAGATTTCATAAATTCCGCGAAATTCGGAAGCCAGAACAGCGTTACTGAACTTGTCCATCCCTCTTCATTTTTTCTCATCAGCGCCTGATTGGAGATATGGAAAACTTTACAGGGTCCTTCCGAAATCTTATCTTGATCTGAATAAAAGGTATGCAATGGTTCAACATCCTAGGGATCACTTACCTAGTTCCTCCAATAAATTTGTGTGCGCCCATCCAAAATTGTATCTGACAACCCGATTTTTTGTAGCGAAACGACTGCGGTTAATGATGATGACGAAAGAAGAAGGCAGTGAACGAGTAATATAAAGTAGGCGTATCAGCGTGCATAATTTGCATGGAAATTTTTATCGGCACAATGGCGCAATATCTGGCAGATGCGTTTTATTTAAAGATCAAGGAGGATAACAGCCTCGAAGACGGGCACTTGTCGTAGGTGTGGACTATAGTAGATATACGTTATATTTTCCAACCTAGGTAACGTTCGGTAATGCAAGGGGTTGGTCGTTCAAGATCCACCCTTACCATGCTTACGCCACGAACCCCATGGCGTTCAAAAAGAAAATACGACACCGTATTAGGATATATTCTTCTTGTGTACGGTGCTTGTCCTTTATCGCTGCCTTATGATAATTTTATTTCTTTCGTTCCGTCGCACCGAGCCTAAACAGATCCACGCAAGGTTTTCCCTGTAATCTACCCTTGAAATAAAAAGAAACCCTCTTGCTGCACAGAATTGATAAAAAGGAATATAGTCGGTAAGCAACCTCAGGGGGAGGAGGTGGGTAAATCTGGAAGTACTGCTTTGTCCAAAAAATGTGTGCCTTTTCCAAATTTTGTTGGGAAATGAAAAAAAGAACTAACTTGCATGGATAAATCTCGAAGCTTCAACATACCATACTAATTGTATTGGAAACATCAGCGCGCTCGCAACTCGATAGACCCTTTCTATTTGGTCTGCACGAGTGAGCACCTTTTTATTTGTCCCACTGAGATAGAACCACAGGAGTCTCTGAAGTTCTTTCTAGTGACATTCAATCCGTTAGGTTTAAGTTTTAAGTGAATTTTTCTATTTTCAGGTTGCTAGTACTGAAAATATTCGGAAGCAAAAGTTAGTGTCATGGACGACGTGAAAATACGTTCTGTATTACACAAAGACTGACGTGGATGTTGTAAGTGAATTGTGCATTGATTCATCATGATATTTACGTCAAATCAATTATATTTGAGGGATACGACCTCCTGAATATAATTATCACAATTTCGGGACATGATGACTGGATAAATGTACGATTTCATTTCTATTTCTAGGTTATGCAACTTACGAATGAACTTTGGTTACCAAGAGCAGCCCTATCCGACTCTTCAGCTTTTCCATGACAAGCATCCGTGAATATATCACTGCATTTCACTAGGGCCGAGAAATTCCGACAGATAGCGCGTCGGCGCATCGGCCCTGTTTCAAGATTATCTCATATGGGAAATTGGCCACATAGTTTATCAAATGTTATTTTTTAATAAAAGAATAATGTTGAAATTAAAACATATTTAATAATGTTTTAGGAGGGAAAAATCTCACAAAAAATACTGATAGGGACAGAGAAAAAAAGTTTGAGTACATATATAGTTTTCCATATACATGCATTTAATTATTAACGTGTTAAATGAAAAAAAAATAAACCTACACATAGAGTTTGAAATAATTGAAATAAGTTATAATATCAATAATAATAATAATAATGAAAAATATTATAATCAAATAGTTTTTATAATGATAATATAACATGATATTCTTCTAATATTCTCACTAATATTCTGTACCTCATATATACTGGGGTTTGGAATTTACAGATACATTATAATAAATAACAAAAATAATGTTTAATTGCTTAAATAAATTATTTATGGCATTCAAAGCAGCAGGAAATATAAATCATATACTTATTTTTTGGGAATCAAACTTATTGACAATAATTAGAAACAATGAGAATGCTATCCTGTTTGCAACAATATTCCTTATTACACAATTTCAGAGAAGATATTGTTTCAAATATAGTACCTATAATATCTAGAAATTAATGAGGAGAAATGATTTGGAGAAATGAGGGGAAATTTCTATCAAAAAGGAATTAAATATTCCCACATTAGAATGTGAAGAATTGGATTCCTTGAAATACAAAGGAATTTGAATAGCATTAGGTTTAATCAAAAGCGTTAAAAATTGGAGAATATGAAGTCGCAAACTTCTGAATTCAATTTATTTCCAATTCGAAGCAATTAAAATTGGACATTTTTAAATTGAAAACTTAACTGATTTTTTCAGAGAAAAAGCTTCTAAAATTCTAGAATCTTATATTTTCGTTACATTGTCAAAAATTTAATTCAATACTCAAAATATCAACTGATTTTGAATCTCAAACGCACAACATGAACAAATTTCCACTACTACTAAATTTTGAAAAAATTGAAGAAAAAACCAACCTCATATGGCTTGAGAGTCTGCTAATTAACTAGAGCCTTTTCAGGAAGTTTTTGTTGTTTTTATTTTTCAATGTTTTGGTAAAACAAGTATTCTTTTTGTATCCATACAATTATCCTCTTTTACATTTCAATCATTGTGCATAATTTTATTGAAATTTTCAATCTTGTTCTCAAAGAAAATAATGTTCTCATCCTCTCTTATGTTACATTTTTCTGCAATCAGTAACTTCTTTCAATTTATTAATTTTGTGAATAACACACCGTATGTCAAATTCTTATAGAAAAATGAGAAACAAGTAAGTTAAAATCATTCTTTTCCTTAAAAATGAGTTCAAGAATTTTCAAACAATGGGTATTTTGACAAGCAAAATATAAAGCAGAATATTAATGATCAGATTGGTTGGAATGAAATCAGGTTTCCGTGGAGTTTTCTTGGATATAACACAAAAGATTACATTTAAATTATTTTGTAATTTCTCGGAAGTTAGAATAATGAAATTCGAATTTCTATTATCGCTATTATTACATGTGTCAGTTTGACAAAAATTCATTCAAAGAATGTTTAACTCCCCTTACGAGGGGAATATTACAATTGTTACTATATTGTTAGTTTAAATTCCGTTCATTCTTTTATTGTAAAAAGGTAAACAATACATTCCGATGCCACGACATTGGCAGCGGAATCTTCTCAAGGAGTCGGATAGGGCTGACCTATAAGGTATTGGCAATTTAAATTTACCGTACGCCATCTGGTGGTTTTAATATGGCTGCCACGGGGTCACTTATATCGGCATATATATAGTTATAGTTCCAATGTTGAAGGTGCCCTCGTAGTCGCCATTGTCGCAGCGCCCTCCTGCCCGCGGTGGATGTTTTCATTGCCAATAATGGAAGGATGGGACCGGCGCGGCAGGACTGGAAATTTAGTTCTGTCAGGAGTCACAATAGCGCATGATTGCTCCATGAGCAGCCATATTGATGAAATTTGATTCTCCTTTTTAACACGGAGCTTTATCCCCATGGATGAAACCTTGTCATTTGGATAGGTGTGAGTGAGAATGATATTAGCCTCAATTTCTGGTGCACTCGTTTTTATGTTTAGTACATTTGTCAGTTTAGTCAGACTTGGGTCAGATTGGACCTTCCAGGCTGGACAGTCTAGATAAAGGCATCCCTTGGCCTACCTGTCTGTTAGAACATTATGCTCGTATGTTTCTAGTTTAATTTTAGAGGTTTCAAATAAAATCAAAGAAAAATTTTCATGATGAAAAAGGGGTGGGGAAGGGTTTGCTTCTATTTGTGACATCACTCTGGAGGATTAAGGCGTAATAAAATGATATGTAAAGAAGAAGGCAGGACCGTAGCCAGTAAATAATTTTGGGGGATGACACGTCTCCGGTGGGAGGGGTAAGCGGTGAGAGAGGTGGGGGGGGGTCGCATCAGGAAATTTGCAAAATGATATATATGTA
>WSXT02040449.1:0-11508 GCA_011762715.2 Neuroterus valhalla | reverse complement strand
TATTAAAATTGTTCAAAACTTTTAATTTGGATTATTGATTCACAATTTTTAGATTTTGACCCTTTCTCAGTCCCACTTCTCCAATTTTGAATTGAAAGAATTTCAGTTTTATGGTCAGATAAAATTCTTTCAATTTGGAATTGTCATTTTTTCCTGAATTATAATCCAAAACTATTGAATATTGAAAGTTCCTATTTTAAAATTGTTCAAAACTGTTGATTTATATGGTTGATTCAAAATTTTCAGATCTTGACTCTTTTTCGTCCAACTTCTTCAATTTTGAATTGAAGGAATTTAAATATGTTATGGTCAAACAAAATTCTTTCAATTTGAAATGGTCATTTTTTCCTGAATCAAAATCCAAAACTATTGAATATTGAAAGTTCCTAATTTGAAATTGTTCAAAACTTTTTATTTGGATGGTTGATTCAAAATGGTTAGATTTTGCCGATTTTTTAGTCCATCGTCTACAATTTTGAATTGAAGGAAATTTAATTTTATGTCAAGATAAAATTCTTTCCATTTGAAATTGTCATTTTCCCTTGAATTTCAATCCAAAACTATTGAATATTGAAAGTTTCTATATTAAAATTGTTCAAAACTTTTAATTTGGATTATTGATTCACAATTTTTAGATTTTGACCCTTTCTCAGTCCCACTCCTCCAATTTTGAATTGAAGGAATTTTAGTTTTATGGTCAGATAAAATTCTTTCAATTTGGAATTGTCATTTTCTCCTGAATTATAATCCAAAACTATTGAATATTGAAGGTTCCTATTTTAAAATTGTTCAAAACTGTTGATTTATATGGTTGATTCAAAATTTTCAGATTTTGACTCTTTTTCGTCCAACTTCTTCAATTTTGAATTGAAGGAATTTAAATATGTTATGGTCAAATAAAATTCTTTCAATTTGAAATTGTCATTTTCTCCTGAATTATAATCCAAAACTATTGAATATTGAAAGTTCCTGATTTAAAATTGTTCAAAACTTTTTATTTCCATGGTTGATTCAACATTTTTAGATTTTGACCCTTTTTTAGTCCAACTTCTTTAATTTCTTCTTTTCGAACAAAAAAATTTGAACGTTCTCAAATTAAAGTCCTATATCCAGAATTGTAATGCGGGAATATTCGATTTAGAATGCTTCGAATCAGAAATTACATAATTTCAATTCTTATCATTTTAGAATAATATTCTCTTCAAAGATGTTCCAATTCAAACTCATTCAATTGCTAAATATCGAAGATATACTTCAAAATCATTCATTTTTCAACCCTTTCGTTCAGAACTTATTCAATTTAGAATCATTACGATTTAAAATTATTCAACTTAAAGTAATTATGTATACAGATTTTCGAATATTTAATCTGGAACTATTCAACTCTGAACATTTCAAATTCATAAGCATTCCAAACTGTCTAATTCGGAAAAGCTTGTTAATTCCAAATTATACGACTTTAAATCCTTTTGATAAGAAAGTGTTTTATTTTACGAATTTCTAATTTTTATTCTGATATGAAATTTCTGGATTTTTGAATTAGCAATCAATTCATTTGAGAGAATATAAACTTACACTTAATATAATTGTAATATGACTCTCAGAACTTTGAATGCAGAATAGTTTGAGGTTAAATTGGAAAACACATTGATATAATTGATAAAAAGGTTCAATTTTACTTGAGATCAAACAATTTTCAAAATTTTGTTCTTTAACTTCTAATAATAAAATGAACCAATTGGGCAAAAAACAGGAGAAAAGAAACAAAAAATATCTCCGAACCAACTTCACGATGCTTACAGAAAACTGCGAGCACTCTAAGAGTATTATTAGTAATTCAATTGAGTTCGAAGAATTGCATATATATTATCAATTATAATATTGATTTATTTAACGCCTATTTATATCTCAAAATCAAACAATAAATCGAACCATTTTTAAGTAACAGGATTAAAATCAAAAGTGTATCTGTGAACCAACTCTGAAGTGCGAACGGAATGGCGGAATGTCATAATTAAAAATATAATTCAATTCTTTCTAAAGTTTCCCACACTATCCATGAATAATTTTCAGAATAGAATAGAAACTTCTTTTTTGAAGGAGTAAAAATTTTTGTAGGAGGATCTACGTTTTGCGATTCATCTACAGGGGTCTAGATTTTCAGATTATAGAATTCTAGATCCCTGCAGAATCTGAGACTTCTGCAGGATTCAGGTTTACTGCAGGAGAATTCGGAATCGCTGCAGTTGTGTAAAAGGTATCTACAGTTTGAATCAATATTCGCGCTCGAGAATCAGTTGACTCCTGCAGAAAGGTCCATATTTTTGTAGACAAGGATGAGACTACTACAGAAGCATCCAAACCTTTTTAACATTACATTTTTACATTTATTTCAAAGAGATTCAAGATTCTTGCAGGAGGAATCCAGCTATCTACACTCAAATTTCGAATTTTTGCAAGAGACGCAAGATTGGTTCAGTCTTCTCAAGATTTTGGCAGATTCTATATTTCTATATTCGTATACAAAAGATCGTGGATGTTCAATTTTTCGACAATATTTTTGTATGAGAAATCAAATTTTCTGCAGGAAAAGACATTTTTCGCGGGAGAAGATTATATCTCTACAAGGGACTCATGATCTCTTCAGTAAAAAAATCCGAGATTTTCCCCGAGATTTCAGAGTCCCTACAGGCAAAGCTAATATTTATGTAGGAGGAATGATATTCCTGTATAGGAAAACTCGAGATTACTGCAGAGCATTACCATGATTTTCAGAATTCTTAAGATTACTGCAGGAAGAGTTCAGAATTTTATAGGAAAATTCGGGATTTCTGAAGGACAAAAGATAAGAAGGTAGGATCAAGTATTTTTCATATTTGAAGTATAATGAATTATTTTTTCGTCTGATACAAAGTTCCAACTAAATTCATTATCACTGCAGGACAATAATCAAATAAATCGAAGAAATATGAAACCAACCTTGAAATTGTTACATTCTCATTCTGAATGAGAAGGTATTTGTTTTATGCAAAAATTGACATTCGCGGATTTAATGAAATCTGCACGTTTTGAGACCCCCTGAGTCAGAAAAAACGATTTTTACGAAGGTAACTGTCTGTCTGGCTGCAGTCTGTAGTCTGTAATCTGTATATTCGATAACTTTCGAAAGAATTATCATATTGGATTGTGCTTTGGCACCCTTTTTCAAAACCGGAAAAGAAAGGACGAGTTCATTACCCAGCTATTTTGAATAAAAATCGAAGAGGGGGAGCATTTTGAACATTTTTTTTAATTTTTTTTTTTTTTTATCAAAAATTGTAAGTACGCAAGATTACCAAATAACGCAAGATTGAAAAGAAAGTCAGAGGAAGAAAATGTTTCTTCTTGGGAGCCCTACAAGATCGTGAATACAACTTTTCAAAAAATCGAAAATTCCAATTTTGATCGCACAAAAAATAATGAATGATAATCTACGAACTTGGTAATTTTCGAAAGAATGATCATATTCGATAGTGCTATGCTACACATTTTGAGGAACCAAAAATACAATTCGAGTTCGTTAACCAGCTATTTTGGATAAAAAATGAAAGATGGGAGCATTTTGAAAATTTTTTTGGACTTTTTTTCTAAGAGTCAGAAACTGTAAGTACGGTTTCTTGTAGTAGGCAAAAATGAAGCAATTCATCCTAATGATTTTTTTTTATGAAGAAAAAAATGTCAGAGTTGTGGCATTTTCAAAATTCAAAAATATAAACGAAAATGAGAAATTTTTGCCAAATAACGCAAGATTGGGAAAAAAGTCAGAGAGAGGAAATGTTTCTTCTTGGAAGCCCTACCAGATCGTGAATACAACTTTTTGTATTTTTTCAAGAAATCAAAAATTCCAATTTTGATCTCACAAAAAAGTTTAAAAAATTTGCCCGCCGCGCGTGCACATTCTCGTCGCGCGCTTCGCGCGCGGCTCGCTTTGCTCGCAAGTTTGAGCGCGCCTAAGCCGCGCGTTTTTCTGATCTCGCGTTTCGCGCTCGATGGTAATCTCACCTCGCGCTCCGCGCTCGGTTATGATTTTAATTCGCTCTACGCGCTCGGCCTGTGTACCTCCCTGCATTTGTATAAAAAGCTTGTGAAACTCAAAAGCGAAATGTCGACTACTTTAATTTGATGAGTATGAATTCTCTTTTGTTAAAGCTTCTCCGGCTTTGACGAATATATTCTCATTGCGTGTCTCGTGCTGCGCACTCGATCAAAGCTTGTCCAGAACGGAAGAGTTGTTTTTTTGCCTAATTTTTTTCACATGTTGTGTAGTTTTTCTAGAAATTCAGTTTTTTAATTTTATGTTCTACGATTGAAACAAAAACTACGCGTCCAATGGAAAAAATTATAACAAATACAGATATTACAGATATTACAGATATTTTTTGGGTGAATAACTCTTCTCTACCGATCTGGTGTCATTCTTTCAAAAATTTTATTATTTGATTTTTATAGTTATTTTTCCTGATTGAAATTACTTCATTTTATGGCTTTTTAAAAATGAAGCAAACACTACTTGTCCTATCGAAGAGTTAATTTTACCAAATATGTAGATTTTTTTTTGTTACACAAATTTAGTTCAT
Organism: Neuroterus valhalla; assembly: GCA_011762715.2. Taxonomy (NCBI): domain Eukaryota; kingdom Metazoa; phylum Arthropoda; class Insecta; order Hymenoptera; family Cynipidae; genus Neuroterus; species Neuroterus valhalla. The sequence continues at coordinate 6,892 of WSXT02040449.1, read as the reverse complement.
ATATATTCTTCCGTAGCTTGCATAGTTTGACCAAAAAATGAATTCTTCTATTTTTCATAATTTTTTGTGCGACCAAAATTTGAATTTTCATTTTCACGACAAACTCAAAAAGTTGCAAATGTCATCCTGAAGGGCTCCCAAAATGAAACATTTTTTTCTTGAAACTGTTTTTCATATCTTGCGTGGTTTGGTTGAAAATTCTCATTTTGGTTTATATTTTCGAATTTTGAAAATGCCACAACTCTGACAATCTTATTTTATCAAAAAAATCATAAAGATAAATCGTTTCATTTTTTACCTGCCATAAGACGCCGCAAGATCGAATATGATCATTCTTTCGAAAGTTATCAAGTTCACAGATTATTTTTCTTTTTTTTGTGCGATCAAAATTTGTATTTTTGATTTTTTGAAAAGATTCAAAAAGTTGTATTCACGATCTTGTAGAGCTCCCAAAAAGAAATATTTTTTCTCTCTGACTTTCTTTTCAATCTTGCGTTATTTGGCTGAAAATTCTCATTTTCTTTTATATTTTTGAACTTTAAAAATACCATAACTCTGACAATATTGTTGTATCAAAAAATGTCATGAGGATAAATTGTTTTACTTTTTACCTCCTACAAGAAACCATACTCACAATTTTTGATTCTTGAAGAAAAAAGTAAAAAAAAAAATGTTCAAAATGCTCCCCTTCTTCCATTTTTTATCCAAAATAGCTGGTTAGCGAAATTGACCTGTCTTTTTGGTCCCTCAAAATGTGTGTCAAAGGGCAATCCAATCCAAGTAGTCTTTCGAAAGTTATATAGTATACAGACACCAACGACGACGACAACACCAATACCAACGACGTTAACAGACAGACAGACACCAACGTAAAAACTACTTTTTCGGAATTAGGAGGTCACAAAACGTGGAGATTTCATGAATTCCGCGAAAGTCAATTTTCACATAAAACCAATACCTTCTCATTATGATGAGAATGTGAAAAATTTCAATAATCTCCATAGAAGTAGAGGTGTTCAGCAGATTTGCAATATTTGTAACTCTGTGTATGCATTACACTGTAAACTGAATCAAGCACGTATGAAGCCGAGTGCGCAGCGCGAGATATATACATTATCGAGCGTGAAGCGGGAGATCCAAATGACGCGCGCCACTTCCATGACATTATTAGTAAAATCCCTATACAAATTTCTCACAGTGTATACTGTACAGTTACACAAATCTACTATTTATCCCAATTACGGTTTTCGTTCTCTTGAGAATTTTTTCCATTTTGTCATTAAAGATAAGATTTGACCTCAGATATGAGTTGCTACATAAAAATTCCTTCTTTCAGGTCGGATTACGTAAATTTTGAACCTCCGAAGCTAGACATGAAATCTTTTGTGAAATGAACAAGAAATAATATCAAAGAGTCTCAGTAGTCAGATAAGTTTCTTGTTACAAATGATGAATCGCGTCGGATAAGATCTTGGTATTGCGAGTTCTCTGTCAGCTTCTGGATTTTCAACGCATTGGTATCGCGCTATCATGCCCATAAGTTATGTGTTAACGAGTTTCTGAAAAAGGGGAAAGACCGCCAACATTGCTACAGACCCATGCTCATAATTTCCTAAGCTGAATGACTTTCATGTCGTTAAGTATAGGAGAAATCAGGACTAGCTCTTTCTGATGTAATTTCTCTCAAAACATGGAAATTGAAATAAAATGGAAAATAAGAAGTGTATAATTTTTTTTCTATTTATGAAATTATTATGATTTGATATTCTAATACTGGAGGATTGAAAATTCCTATAGGGTACCATTTCAATTTTCAAAGAATTTGAATTATTAATCCTGCAGAAGGAGGAAATTCCTTCAAAGAAGGTACGCATCGTTGAAAAAATTCGAGATTGGGGAAAATCTAGTGTTTTTAAAGCAGTTTTCTCTAGAAATGAATTTCAATTTGAGTTTTTAGTGTTTTGAAATGAAAGATACCCCATGCAAGAATCAAACTTTCAGATGCTGTTAAGACTGACCATTAGGGTGGTCCAAAAAATTTTTTTTTCCAATTTTTATGCAAAAAGCCCGGACATTGGTTCGAATCCACAAAAAATGAGTACATTTTTTTTGTTTTGAAGAAAAATAATATTAAGAGGTAGCGCAAGCCCAAGAATTTTAACACGTATTTCCCATTAGAAAAAAATTCGTGTTTGTAAATTTTATTAAGAATTCTCAATATTAGGTGAATCGTATTCAAAATTCACCATTTCTCTTAAAAATTAGCCACAGAATGCGAATAAAATATTACTTTTCAAATATCATAAGTCTCTTTTATACGGTCCAGAAAAACCCCCATAAATGAAAAAATGGGTTTTTCGAGTTTTTGGCGCTAACTATGATTTTTTTTGCGGTTTTTTTAACGCAGAGTGTTTCAAATGCATGAAATACTACTTCATGCTGATAATAAGATGATCATTTGAATTGTTTAAACAATTTATTATTGTTTTTAGCAACTTTTTCTTAGAAAAGGGTTAGAAAGTCAAGGTTTTTTTCTCAATTTTCAACTTATTTCCAACGTTCCAGTTAAAGCCTGGTAATAATCAATTAGAGTTAACAAAAATATTTGTTGAAACAATTTTTTATTTATTATAAAATTATTCTCTTAGAATAATGCTACAAAGGTGCGGTTTTTTCTGAAATTTTTAACTTTTTGTCTACTTTTCATCTAAAATAAGTAAACATCTAACTGAATTTAGCAAAAAGGATTGTTTAAACAGTTTATTATCATTGCTTATAATATTTTCTTTGCTTAATGATAGAAACTTGCGGTATTTTCCTAAATTTTCAACTTTTTGCCCACTTTTCACACGGAGTGAGTTAATATTCAATAAAATTTGCCAAAAAATTTTATTGAAACAAATTGTACTTTTTATGGCTTTCTTTTCTTAGATTAGTGCTCAAAAGTTGCGTTTTTTAAAATTAGAAGTTTATATTTTTAGGTCGAAAATTCAACTCTGTGGCTGAAAGTTGAACTACTTCTTGAAAATTCAAATTTCGCGTTGAAGATCCATAATTTTAGTAGGAAATTCGAACTTCAAATTTCACTGAATGAATCCAGCTCTTTTGTTCTAATTAATTTTTTTTAACATTGAGAAAAGAAAAAAAATAGTTTACCTAAAACAATACAATACTATTTGGAATATAGAGTTGAAAATTGTAGAAAAAACCGCAGCTTTGTAGCATAATTCTAAGAGAATATTGTTATAATTAATAAAAGATTGTTTCAACAATTATTTTTGGTGAATCTAATTGATTATTACCTCGCTTTAACTGGAACGTTGAAAATAAGTTGAAAAATTAAGAAAAAACCTTGACCTTCTAACCCTTCTCTAAGAGAAAGTTGCTAAAAACAATAGTAAATTATTTAAACAATCAAAATAAATATCTAGTTATCATCGTAAAGTAGTGTTTCATGTACTTGAAACAATCTGCGTTAAGAAAACCGCAATAAATCATACTTAGCTCCAAAAACTCCAAAAACCCATTTTGTCACTTATGAAGGTTTTTCGGGACCCTATAAAACAGGTTTATGGGGGTGATATTTGAAAAGTAATATTTCATTCACATTGCGTGAATTTCGAACTCGATTCACCTAATATTGAGCATTCTGAATAAAATTTACAAAAACGTCTTTTTTTCCTATGGGAGATACGTGTTTAACTTCATGGGGCTCGCGCCACCTCTGAATGAATTTTTGTTCCACACAAAAAAAAATGCATTCATTTTTTTGTGGACTCGAACACATTTCCGGGCGTTTTGCATAAAACTTTGAAAAAATATTTTTCTAATGCATTTTTGGACCACCCTATCGACCATTCTTTGTAATTATTTTAGTAAGGGATTCACTTGCAGGTGAAAAACTTAATTATTATGTTAGAAATTCAATTATTTTTTTGGAAATAGAACATTTATGTTAAAAAGGCATCCTACTTCGTTGAAAATCGGATTTTTTTTGGACACTCTTTTTCTAGCTTGGAAATTGAACAATTTGGTCGGCACTTTTTTTCTTCCTGACTGAGAAATCTCTATTGGTTGAAAAACAAATTGTTTTGTTAAAAGTCCAAATCTTTGGTGGAAAATTCATATTAGCTAAACCTTTCTGTTAGATATTGAACTCTTTTATTTGGAATTCATATTTTCAACTTGGAAATTCAAAAATTTGCATGAATTTTTTTTTCTTGACTGAAAATCTTTCCCGGTTGAAAGTTCAATTGTTTGGTTGAAAAATCAGATCCTCAACTCGAAAATTGAATTATTTTAATGAAAATGATGTTCATTTTTAGAAATTTGCATTTTTGGGTTGAGAATTGAACTATCTTGTAGGTAATATTTGTCTCTTTGGGTTCAAAATTCAACAATTTGCGTGAAATTTTTTTCCTTGACCGAAAATCTTTCCCGGTTGAAGATTCAACTGTTTGGTTGAAAATTCATATCCTCAGCTTGCAAATTGAACTATTTCATTCAAAATGATGTTCTTTTTTAAAAATTTGTATTTTTGGGTTGAGAATTGAACTGTCTTGTAGGTAATATTTGTCTCTTTGGGTTCAAAATTCAACAATTTGTTTGGACTTCTTTCTCCTACAAGAATGGAAAATATTTCTTCGTTTAAATTTATACTATTATGTGAGATGGTTTAACTATTTGGTTGAAACTGCGTTCTTTGTTGGAAATTCATATTTGCAGGTTGAGAACACAACTGACTTATATAAAATTCGTTTTTTGTCTTTCTCAAAACTTATTTGGTTGAAATTTTCTGATCCGTCAGCTCTCGTTTTCGCTCCATTGGGGAGGAGCGAAAGCAATTGATTCCACGCCTGTAAGGGGATGAGGAATGGAAACTTTATACATGAATAAACAAAATATTCTTATTGACTAAAAAATATCTTTTGGTTAGAAAATCAATCAAATTGGTTGAAAATGATCTTCGTGGGTTTGAAGATAATACTTTCGGTTTGAGAACTAAACTGTTTTGTACATAACTCGTCTCTGTATTGGATTCAACAATTTAATTAGAATTTTTTTTTTTCTCTACAGAAAGATCCTCTTTGGTTGACAATTCATCCCTTTTGTTAAAATTTCTTTTATTTCGTTCATATGTCCGTCTCTTTTTATTTATAATCATCTGAAAATCCCTCTTTTCGTTTTGACAATTCAGGAATGTGGTTGAAATAGTGTTTGTTTTTTGACTGAGAAACCTTTTTTTCTTTGAAAATGTTACTTGTGTGTGTAATTCTTCCTTTCGAGTAAGAAATTTTTCTCATATCAAAAATTAGTTCTATTTTGAGTAAAAAGTCACATATACTGTTGAAAATGCAATATTTCTATTCGAAATTTTGGTATCTAAATCGTTAGAAACTGCAGTTAAGGGGATTTCCTACTTTGTTGATTCAAATAAAATTGTTTTTTTTTTGCATTTTCGGATAGATATAACTATGTTTTAAAAATATACCTGCAAAATTTCAAGTCAAAATATCAAAAATTTCTAAAGTTATGGGCCGTTGAATGGAGCGGTCGAAAATTGTGATTTGTTTGGAAAATTAGTTTCTAAAAATTGTTTAAATGAATGAATTTTGCAAATTTGGTGGCAGATTTGAAATCAGCGACTCCGAGAACATACGAAATGGTTGTTATTATATCGCGAAAGTTCAACATAATTTTTAATGACAATTTTTTATGATGCTTCGTGAAAAACTTTCATTGCGTTTTTTTCAAGACAACGTTTTTCTGAAAATGAAAATTTTCTCAGAACAACATTTTTATGAAAACAAAGTTTTTCGACATCTCGGAAAAATTGGAAGGCGCAAAAATTGAGCAATCGCTATGGAATTTTTTAGACATGTTCTCAGAAGGTGTCTGCATAATATAGACTACGATCTTTTAAAAAAATTGAACATTGTTCGTTTAAAAAAAATAATTAGTAGAAATAAAAACGTGAAAAATCTTTTTTTCTTTAAATCTCATAACTTTCTCATTTTTCATTTTTTTCCATCCTAGTCTACATGGTGTACTATAGTGTCTAGATTAATTAAAGTATTGCTTTTTTTTGTTTGAGATTTTTTCTACGATGAACAGATTTTCCGAGGGCGGGAGAAGTCGCCCAACAAACTTTGTAACAATACAATAAACATAGAAAAACAAATTTGAAAGATTTCAGCCTCTTATCTTTTATATTCTCCTCAAAAAAATGTTCCAGAAAAAACAGCCGGATTGCGGCTCAACAAAAAATGGAACATCTCTTGGGAGGTTTCTACCTTGTGCGCCCAAAAAAACGGGCTTTTTTTGGAAATTTTTTTTTTTTGGGAACGTATTAAAGATAAACACTCGATATTTTTTCCAGTTTTAGGTACAAGTTTATTGTACAAGTAAAAAAAGTTTGAAGTAGAAATATGCACAGGAGCGGGGGAGGAGGCATTGAGCAATGGTGTCGCGCCGACCGCATTTTTCCCACTCTCGGGAGTCCTGCCGCTGTTTCAGATGACCCAAAACACAAAAATGAGATATCTTCTTATTTTTTATACTTCTGTCTATGGCTGGTACTAAGATTTCAGAAAAGGAATGAAAAATGAAAAAGGTATGTGATTTTAAATGAAAGATTCGATCTTTGCTCATTATTGTTTATACAAATTGTTATGTAAAATGAAGAATTCTTAATATTTTTAGAAGATTACTGTACAGGTTATAGACAAAAATATAAAAAATGAGAAGATATTTCATTTTTGAAAAAATATTTAGAGGTGCCGCAAGCCTCGTGAAGTTTAACACGTATTTCCCATATGAGAAAAAGAGACGTTTTTGTAAATTTTATTCAGAAATCTCAATATTGGATGAATCGAGTTCGAAATGCCCCATT
>WSXT02040438.1:0-13361 GCA_011762715.2 Neuroterus valhalla | reverse complement strand
TGTAGTCGTTAAAGCCGGAGAAGCTTTAACAAAAGAGAATTCACACTCATCAAATTAAAGTAGACAACATTCCACTTCTGAGTTTCACACGCTTTATGTACAACTGTATAGGGAGGTACAAAAGCCGAGCGCGTAGCACGAGGTAAATTCATAACCGAGCGCGGAGCGCGAGGTGAGATTACATCGAGCGCGAAGCGCGAGATCCCAAATATGCGCGCCCTAGGCGCCCTCAAACTTGCGAGCGAAGCGCGTGATGAGAATGTGCCCGCGCAGCGGGCAGATTTTTTTTTGTACCATTAAGCGTAACTCGTAAAGAGTAATAATCGGTTGAGTTGCATACACGGGAGGACACCAGTCTCCGGCCAACATGCCAACAGCACGCGTTATTGCCATTCGGTTACCCATCCAATTACTAATCGTGTCCAATGCTGCATAACTTCAGTGGTCGGACGAGAACCGGTTCTTCAAGCGTGGCATGACCGTTGGCCAATTTCGCCATCTTCATGGTTTAAACTTCATATTTTTTGTTGCACAGTCAACTTTTTTGAAATACTTTTTTTCGTAATCTCCGTCTAATGTAACAAAATTGACTTGTTTTAATATTGAATCATAAAATTTTTTGTTGAAATATCAACCATTACACTTTCATTCTAGAACTCATATCTTTTGTTGGGAATTCAAACACTTGGTTTCAAGTTGAACTACTTTCTAAAAAGTTAATTTTCTTATTGGATTAACAAGGCCAGTTAGCTCTTTTTAAAAAATTTACAAATTCGAGAAATTTTAGGTCATCCCACAGAACTTTCGCCGGAATTGGATATTTTTTCACGAAAAGAATCAAATCTTTCACAAAATTTACAAAATCGAACAATTTTCGGTTATCTGAGGGAATTTTCTGCCAAATTGGATGATTTTCAAGAGAAGCAATTGAGTCTTATGGAAAATTTACAAATTCAAACATTAGAAACTTAAAAAAAATTCTAAATAAATTAATAAATTTGAAGAATGGCAGGTTATTTTAAGAATTGCTGGCTGAAATCAGATATTTGAAAAAGTGAGGTCTTTTAGAAAATTTGCAAATTCTATGAATTTAAGATTATCTCCGGGCATTCTTGACGGAATCGAATAATTTTCCACAAAAAGTGATATTGTCCAGAAAACATGAGGGTTCGGACCATTTTTAGTGCAAAAGTTAGTCTTCATGATTGGAATAAAAAATTTTTTGGTTGTGCATTTAGCCATCTTTTTTACTAGTTTTTTTTTATCTAATTTTTTTGCTATTGACTTCAAATAGATCACTTTTTGGTAGAAATTTCAACTACAACATTTTCCTTCCAGGGTTTAACTTTTTCGTTGGAAATTTAATCACTTGGTTTTGTTTTGAGTTATACCATTTTGTAAAAAAATGGTTCTATCTGGGGTGAAAATTCATGATTGTAGTTTTTAATTTATTTAAAATTAAACTGTTTGAAAGGAAATTAATCTCTTCATAAAACTAGTTAATATAGAATTTCACATTTTTTGGTAGATTTTTCTTTTTCAATACAATTTTTTGGTGGAAAACAAACTTTCTGGTAGAAAAATTAGATTTACGGATTGAAATTTCAGTGTTTCGTAGAAAAATAATCCTTTTGACTCGAAAATTAACATTATATTTCATTGATCATGAATTTGGAATTTTTGAACTTTTACATTAACTGCCTCAATACAAAATAGTTGAATTTTGTACAAAATAATATACCTTCCTTGAAGAAAAACTCGAATTCGAAAAGAAGAGTTCCAAGTGTAACCACAAAAAATACGTATTAGAATTGTGTAATATTTGAAGAATATTGAATGTCTTTATAAACATGTAAAAATGTCTTTTTAAAATAATAAATGTTTTTATAAAATGTCAAAGTTTTGAGACCCCCTGAATCCGAAAAACAGGTTTTAACGAATGTGTCTATCTGTCTATATGCCTGTCTGTATTACTGGCCGTATGTGTGTTTGTCTGTAAGCACACTAACTTTTGAGAAAACCAATTTTATAGATTGGCCTTCAGTATAGTCTTTCAGTGTTAAAAACTAAAGCTCAAGTTTGCTAGTCAGCTACTTTGTATGAAAATTCAAAAAGTTGGAGCATTTTGAAAATTTTTGAGACCATTTTTTTCAATACTCAAAAATCGTCAGTACGGCATTCTGTAGTTAGTAATAAGTGGTTCAATTTTTCCCAATGATTTTTTTTTTTGATGAAAACAAAATTGTCAGAGTTATGGCATTTTCAAAATTCAAAAATATTAGCGAAAATAGGAATTTTAATGCCAAAAAACGCTAGATAAGGAAAAAGTTAGAGGGAAGAAATGTTTCATTTTGGAAGCTCCACAAGATAATTTCAACATTTTTCTGAATAATATTAAAAAGGAATGTTTGATTTAAATTTTGGTCGCACAAAAAATAATAAAAAAATCTGCCCGCTGCGCGGGCACATTCTCATCACGAGCTTACCTCGCAAGTTTAAGCGCGCCTACGGCGCGCGTCTTTTGAATCTCGCGCTTTGCACTCGATTGTGAATTTACCTCGCGTACGCGCTCGGCCTTTTTACCTCCCTACAGTTGTATGTAGAGCTTTTGAAACTCAAAAGCGCAATGTCGACTTCTGTAATTTGATGAGAGTGAATTCTATTTTGTTAAAGCTTCTCCGGCTTTAACGAATGCATTCTCATCGCGTGTCCCGTAATGCGCACGAATTGGCTAGAAATTCCATTTTTTTATTTTTTATTTTATTTTTCACGATCAAAACAAAAACTACGCGTCCGATGGGAAAAGTTATAACAAATTTACAGATATTTTTCGGGTAAATAACTTTTTTCTTTCAATCTTCTGTGTTAGCCTTAGTCATTTTTTCAAAAATTTTAATATTTTATTTTTATAGTTATTTTTCCTGATTGAAAAGAAAACAACATACCCTGTTGAAGAAGTTGATAACTCATTTGAAGATATTTTCCTCGTGAAGAACTTGTGTCTATTTGATTATTCCTGAGCTTCTTTCAATTGTCCAAAAGTTCAATTTTTCATTATTTACATTGTTTTTTATAAATGAAGCAAAAACCACTTGTCCTATCAGAAAGTTGATGTTATCAAATTCGCAGATCTTTTTTTTGTGTACAAGTCTACTTCATTTATATTTTCCCGTACCTAGCATAGTTTGACCAAAAAATGAACTTTCTTTTTTACATTCTCATCAGAGAAGGTTAGATTTGTGTAAAATTTGACCCTCCTCGTTTTTGTCAAATGTACACGTTTTGAGACCCCCTGAAACCGAAAAACAAGTTTTCACGAACGTGTCTGTCTGTTTGCCTGAATGTCTGACTGTATGTCTGTCTGTCTGTCTGTGAGCACGATAACTTTCGAAAAAACGTATTTATTTGATTGGCCTTTGGTACACTCTTTTAATGTCAGAAACTAAATGTCAAGTTCGTTAGCCAGCTATTTTGGATCAAAATTGGGAGAGGGGGAGCATTTTGGAAAATTTAAGACCATTTTCTTCAAGATTCGATAATTGGTATTACAGCTTCCTGTAGTAAATGATAAGTGGAACAATTTATTCCCATGATGTTTTTTGCTAAGAACAGAACTGTCAGAGTAATGGCATTTTTATGATTCGAAAATATAAAGAATAATGGGAATTTTCAGCTAAACAGCGGAAGATATGAAAAAAAAAGTATAGAAGAAAAAAGTGTTTATTTTTGGAAGCCCTCCAAGATGGACATCACTAGTATTTCAATTTTTTCAGAAAATCTAACATCCCAATTTTGGTCGGACAAAAAATAATGAAAATTTATCTGGGAATTTGATAATTTTCGAAAGAACGATCATACTCGATCGTGCTTTAGCATCTCTCTTGAGGGACCAAAACTACAAGTCAAGTTCGTTACCCAGCTGTTTTGGATCAAAAATGAAAGAGGGGGAGCATTTTGAAAAATTTTTTGGACTTTTTTTTCCACGACTCAAAAATTTTGAGTGCGGTTTCTTGTAGCAGGTAAAAAGTGGAAAAATTTATCCTCATGATTTTTTTTGATAAAAACTAAATCGTCAGAGTTGTGGCATTTTCAAAGTTCGGAAATATAAACGAAAATGAGAATTTCTAGCCGAACAACGCAAGATATGAGAAAAACTCTAAAAGAAAAAAAATGTTTCTTTTTAGGAGACCTCCAGGATGATCTTACAGCTTTTCGAGTTTTCTCAATAAATCGAAAATTCAAATTTTTGTAGCACAAAAAATAAAGAAAAATAGGAAGATTCTTTTTTTGGTCAAACCATGCGAGGTACCGGAAAATATAAATAAACTAAAATTGTGCACCAAGAAAAGATCTACGAATTTGGTAGTATTGACTTTTTGATAGTACAAGCAGTTTTACTTCATTTATGAAAAAGCATATGAAAAATGGAAACATTAACTTTTGGACAATTGACACAAGCTTAGGAAAAAACAAATAGACGTAAGTTCTTCACCAGGATAATATCTTTAAACGTGTTATCAACTTCTTTACCAGGATATGTATTTTTCATTTCAATCAGGAAATATAAGTATAAAAATGAAATAATAAAATTTGTGAAAAAATGACTAATGCTAACACAGAAGATTGATAGAGGAAAGTTGTTCACCCGAAAAATATCTGTAAATTTGTTATAATTTTTCCCATTGGACACGCGATGAGAATGTATTCGTTAAAGCCGGAGAAGTTTTAACGAAAGAGAATTAACATTCATCAAATTGAAATAGTCGATATGTCGCTTCTGAGTTCCACAAGCTTTTGATACAACTATAGGGAGTACAAAGGCCGAGCGCGGAGCGCGAGGAGAGATTACCATCGAGCGCGAAGCGCGAGATCCAAAAGACGCGCGCCTTAGGCGCGCTGAAACTTGCGAGCGAAGCGCGCGACGAGAATGTGCCCGCGCGGTGGGCAGATTTTTTCATTATTTTTTGTGAGACCAAAATTTGAATTTTCAATTTTTTAAGAAAACGTGAAAAGTTGGAAAGCTCGTCCCGGAGGGCTCCCAAAAAGAAAAATTTTTCTCTTCAAACTTTTTTTCATATCTTGCGTTGTTTGGCTGAAAATTCTCATTTTCGTTTACGTTTTTGAATTTTGAATGCCATAACTGTGACAATTTTGTTTTTAGCAAAAACAATCATGGGGATAAATTATTTTGATTTTTACCAACTACAAGAAACCTCACTTGAAATTTTTGAGTCTTGGAAAAAAAGTCCAAAAAAAATTTCAAAATTCTCCTTCTCTTTTATTTTCGAACCATAACATCTGGTTAACGAACTCGACTCGTATTTTTGGTCCCTTAAAATTGTTGCCGAAGCACGATCGAATATCATCATTCTTTCGAAAGTTATCGATTTCACAGATTATTTTCCATTATTTTTGGTGCGATAAAAATTGGAATTTTCGATTTTTTGAGAAAATTCAAAAAGTTGTAGTCGCCGTCTTGTAGGAATCCCAAAAAGAACCATTTTCGTTCTCTAACTTCTTTTCATATCTTGCGTTGTTTGGTTTATATTTTTGCATTTGGAAAATGCCATAACTCTGACATTTTTGTTTTCATAAAAAAAAAAATCATAAGGATAAAATGTTTCATTTTTCACATACTACAGAAAGCTCCAACTTTTTGAGTTTCTATCCAAAATAGCTGGCTTAGGAACTTGACCTTTAGTTCTTGACACTGAAAGAGTGTACCAAAGGCCAATAAAATATATTCGTTTTTTCGTAAGTTATCGAGCATACATACATACATACATACAGACATACAGACATACAGACACATTCCTAAAAACCATTTTTCTGGGTTCAGGGGGTCTCAAAACGTGGACATTTGACAAAAACGGGGGGGGGGGGGGGACAAATTTTACACAAATCTAATACCTTCTCTGATGAGAATGTAAAAACATAAAGTTTCATTTCTTGGGCTAACCATGCAAGGCACGGCAAAATATAAATAAACCAAATTTGTACACCAAAAAAGGATCTACGAATTTGATAATATTTACTTTTTGATAGGAAAAGTAGTTTTTGCTCCATTCGTGAAAAACCATATTAAAAAGGAAAAAATTCAATTTTTGGACAACGGACACAAACTCTGGAAAAACAAACAGACACACATTCTTAACTAGAAAAATATCTTTAAATGTGTTGTCAATCTTTTCTTCACAGCATATGTAGTTTTCATATCAATCAGGAAAAAAAAACTATGAAGATGCAATTTATGGAAGAATGACGAAGGCTAAGACAGAAGTTTGATAGAGAAAAGTTATTCACCCAAAAAATATCTATCAATTTAATACCATTTTTCCCATTGGAGGTGTAGTTTTTGTTACAATCGTAAAAAAATATAACATCAAAAAATTCAATCTCTGGAAAGACCGCACAACATATGAAAAAATTTTGATAGCATACGATTTCTAGCAAGAGAGAATAACACTGAACATAGAAGAATTATAGAATCAATTTCTATTTATAAATTCATTAGAATTCCAATGAATCTCCGAAGTGAAACGAAGAATTTTAATCAGATTCATCAATGCCTCATGCATCGGATAATTTGATATTCTATGATCTTTAGTTCTCTGTTTACAAATTTTCAATTTCATGAGATATGGCGCGGTTCCCTCGCTCGACATTCAATGAAAAATTTAATTTGTTTATCGTCGCTCATGCAGCATCGTCTTTAATGTAGTATGAATATATATTTTGTGTTTGTTCGCTGACAGATTGTACTGACAATGATATTGCTTCTTTTCTCGAAACAAAAATGTAATCTATTATCAGATGTTGAAGCCTCTTCAATCCTTTTGAGGTTTCAGCTTTGAAAACAGTTTTCTAACGAAATTTTACTCAATATTCTTGGCAAGTGCCTTATGTTTAACATTGTTCAATTTTTATTAATTTAAAATCGACGGGTCCAAAACAAAAATGCATAGTTCTTAGAATAATTACTTTCACTAATCAATATAGTACAAAAAACAGATACTTTTATTTTAGAGAAGGAACTTTTCCTGAAGAAGGCTCAGATTGTGTGCTGATATCAAAGAAAAGCCTGTTAAACAACTAGAATCGTTTTCATTATTGGTAATTATATGGTACCAATAGATCGAAGAAAAATGAACCAATTCCTCGAAACTTCATTGAAGGCAACGATCGAAGAAAAGGGAAGGCGATTTTGAAGTTGCTTCAGAAACTGAACTTTTTGAGTTCGATCCAGAACGTATTTGATTCATATCTAATAAAAGATGACTGACCAGAAAAACCATTTTTCCAAGCAGTAAAATCCACTTTTTATTGAGGTTCGTAAAAAATGCACAAACATCTTCGAACGCATTTATTCATTTTCTATTTTTCTTTTATGTCGTTAGTTTATTTTATGGAGAGAAAATTCAGTAAATCAGGTTTTTAAATGTAAAGCTGATGAAATTGTGGTATAAGCGCAGTATGACTGATTATGGATATTGCCGAATAAATCTATCCAAGTGAACACGTCGAGCATACCCAATTAATATTTTTATACTAATTTGAGTCAAACATTGTATGTACTATTAAGCTTGGATGTTAAACTTTCAAGCAATATATGGCAAACTCAATCCTACATATGTTTTTCTAATTTCTCATATCCACTACCGTCTGCAGCCAGCTTTTTATTAGGAGCACTCGTATTTGTTTGAACATCAGTCAGGGGAGTGGAAAGCTGTAGGAAACAAAATTTCTCGAGCGCAGCCGGCTATTGACAGACAAGGTTGGATGTGGGCATTCGGCGTCCTTGGCGTCAAATCTCTCCCTCGATAGTAGTCAATCCGAGCGCTGACCCCCTCCCCCCTCCCCTCCACCCCGATGATTTGAAAATCATCACCCAGTAGTGCCGTTGTTGGCTCATTTAGTATAATTTTTTGTAGTATTCTGTTTACACATAAATAAAAATCAAAACTCTTCTCAATTTTCTCATCATACGATTTATATATCAAATCAAATACATAGAATCATAATCATAATGAGTTGGGTTCCTCTTTTTCAATTTTTTTTCATTATCTTCCACCCTTTCCTTTTCTTGTTCATTTATAATTTTTTCTCTCACCTTGGCCTTTTCTACTGGATTCACATTTTTGCTTTTTTGTTTTTGGTAGATTTGCTTGCTTTTCACCATTGATAACTCAAAACTACTAACGGGATCTCCTCCGCTCACATCGTAATCAAAGGGATTGAGGGGAAATGGCTCTCCCATCAAATCGGCTTCCTTTCTCTTCTTTATTCCATTTCTTTGGGTTTTACGAATTCCTGGTTTTTCATTCTCAACGTTCTCTTCGCTTGCTTGTTTACCATGGCGGACAAGGTTATTTACTGCGTAGCCGATCAAAAATGCTCCTCCGAAAACCTACTCAAAAAAAAAAGAAATAATTGACTAATTTTAACTGTGTACTTTCGGATATTTACTTCATTCATTGGACTTAGAAATTCGATTGATGAGTGGCATTTGAAGAGGAATAGGGGGAGAAAATAAAAAGTGGGTTTTATTGAGTCAAAGAGGTAGGGTTCATCTAGAAAGGAAAAGTAAAGTTAGGTTGGAAATAAGGTAGGCGGATTTGTACTTCAGAGATTGATCAGGTAAGGGGAGCAAGCGGGTTCAGTGCATTTCTGGAAAGGTAACGGGGTATCTGCAAGGGCTTTTTAGGGTGGAATAAAGGGGAAAGACGTGAAAAAAACAGGGTTGAGCGAAGCGGAGGGCTAGGGGTGCAAATGAGGTCCTCAAAGATAGGAGGGATGACGTGCAAGTTTGTGACCGTGTACAATAGGATATGGGATGAAAAGGATCAAAGAACGGGTGGAGGATGTTATAGGCGAGAGAGAGCAAGGAGTGGTAGTATTGAGAGGGGATTGTAGTACGAGAATGGAGAGGGAAGGGTGTCTCTACAGGGATGGGGAAAGTTCAGAAAAGAGATCAAAGGATACGTGTATGGATGAGGAGAGGGAGATTTTGAAAGACTGGATAGTCGATAGAGGGTGGGCGGTCGCGAATCGTACAATAACAGGGGACGCAGAAGGAGAGTACATAAATGTTAGTTAGGTGGGAGCATAGGTGATAGGTGGTCATGAATATGTCTCGTTGGGAGGAGACGGAGAGATGAGCAGTAGAAGAGAGGATAGAATCAGTTCATCAGTCTCTTATCGTGTGGATAAGAGGGGAGGGCTGTGGAAGGCAGGGAGAAGAAGAAGTTGCATTGGGTGAGAGGGAGATATGGACGGGGGAGGCTATAGAAAAGTACCAGGAGTAGCTAGGGGAAATGACTTTTGAAGGGCTGTCGGTGGTAGAGATATGGGGGGATCTAAAAGTGAAGGTGACAGGTTGTATGCAAAAGGAAAGATTTAGAAAGTAGAAGAAGGGAATGATGAAACCTTGGTAGGGTAAGGAATGTGAAAGCATGAAGAGAAGGATGAAAAGGAAGTACAAGTATAATGATGGAAGAGAGAAGGAGCTGGAAGAGGAGTTGAGGAGTGTTAAGACCGAGGGGGACGGGGGGAATATAATAAATAGGTTAAGGAAGCGCAGGGAGGGAAGAAGAGAAACGAGAGAGGAGGAAAGGTCAGAGTTAAATGACGAGGAGATAGAGTTACAAATGAGAAAGTTAAGAAGGTCGAAAGCAGCAGGCTTGTACGGGGTGCAGAACGAAGCGTGGATTTTTGGCACATTAGGTGTTAGAGATAGGCTAAAAGTTAAGAAGGTATGGAGGGGCGAGGAATTTCCAGGAAAGTGGTGGGAGGAGCTGATAGTGCCACTGTATAAGAAGGGGGATAGGGATGGGCAGGAAAATTATAGAGGTATCACATTGATGAAGACGGCGTACAAAGTGTACGCAATGGTATTAGCGGAGAGGCTACGGAATAATGTCGAAGGGAAGGACATATTCCCAGAGACTAAGGCGGAATGCAGAGCAGGTAGGAGCACTATAGACAATATTTGTATTTTGCAGCACGTGGTGGATACAGAAATAGTAAAGAAGGAGTCAAAAGTGTATGCGTTTTTCGTAGATCTAAAAGGTGCTTTCCCATCGGTAGATCAGGGGAGGTTGTGGAAGGCGTTGGAAGAGACGGGAGTAGAGAAAGTTCTGATAGAAAGGGTGAGAGAGGTGTATGAAGAGACGGACGATAGGGTGAGAGGAGGGGACACGATTTCAGAGGGTTTTTGGATGGATTGGGGGTTGAGGCAAGGGTCTGCGCTTAGCGCAACGTTTTTCGCGTTCTTAATCGCTGACGTGGAGAGACAGCTAGATGAAGGAGTAGTTGAGGGAGTGAGGGTAGGAGGGGTTAGAATTTGGTCTTTTGCGTATGCAGATGACATAGTTTTGCTGGCAGAAAGGGA
Source organism: Neuroterus valhalla (assembly GCA_011762715.2). Lineage (NCBI taxonomy): Eukaryota > Metazoa > Arthropoda > Insecta > Hymenoptera > Cynipidae > Neuroterus > Neuroterus valhalla. The sequence goes on along the minus strand of WSXT02040438.1, from coordinate 2,971 downwards.
GGAAGCATTGAAATAGACGATGAAGAGGTTGAGAAGGTACCTGGATAGGAATCGGTTAGAGTTAAATGCAGAAAAATCCAAGGTTATGGTGTTCAGGAGAGGAGGCGGAAGAGATGAGAGAGGGGATTGGAAATGGAAAGGGACGGTGTTGCAGGAGGTAAAAGAGTTCGTGTACCTTGGGTTCTTTTTTAGGAGGAATGGAGGAGTGAATGGGTAAAGGATAGGGTAAGGAGGGCAAATGTTGTGATGAGGCAGGTATGGGGATTGGGAAAGAAGTTTTTTGAAAGGAGAATGAAGCTGTTTGACTTCCCAGTTATGAGCGTGCTACTGTATGGAGTAGAGGTATGCAGGTGGAGAGAAAGTGAGGAGGTAAATAGAAATCAGGAGAGGTATATCCTATGGACACTAGGGTTGGATAGAAGTAGACCTAGTTGTATTGTAAGGAGAGAAACAGTGAGAACGAGTTTGGAGATTTGGACAGGTAGCCGGGAGTGTGTAAGTATGGGGAGAAATTCCTCGAAGGAGGGGGAAGAAGGCTGGTGAGGGAGTGTTGGTGGGGGAAGGAGAACATGAGAGGAGAGGAAAAGATGGAGGATGAGAGAGAAAGGTATTTTCAAGAGAAAGGTCTGCATGAGGATGAAGTGGGGAGAAGACGCGAGGAGGGAAGAAAGGTGTATCAGACGGTTAAGAGGAAATGGAGAGAGAGAGAAGGCAGAAGGGGAGGAGAAGATAGGAGAGTCAAGGTATAGTGAGAAATATGGGTGGATTATGCTAATGGACAGACTGCGGTATTTGTATGAGAAAGGAGAGAAAGGAAGCCAGGAGATAATAGCGAGAATGAGATGTAGAAGCAATAGAGGGCGCTAAAAGGTTTTGCCTTCGGCGGGAGAAGAGGATGTGCAAGTTGTGTGGAAAGGGATATGCAAAGGTGGAACACTGGTTGAAAGAATGCGAAGGGGGTGCTGGGCAAGATGGAGGAGAAGGAAGGAGGAGGAGAAATGGAGATAGATTTTCTGCTATTTTTGGTAGTTCATGAAATACGAATCCATTTTGCTTCTACTTATTTGAATTAAAAATTATAATATTTATATATGCATGAAGTAGAGGATCGGAGAATAATGCTTGAGCAAAAAAAATTTTTCGTTATTTTTTTAAATGGATGACCGGAAACTAATAATATTCTTCATTCTCGTTTTTGCTAAATATTTTGAAATATATATTTGCAGGACTGAGAGAAATACGAGATATATACGATATAATGACAGCTTGCCTGCATCCATATCTCTGAAAGCTCAACAATATTTTGAAAGAGTGAAATATTTCTTGTAAAATAAGCTGGCTCGTGTTGTATACTCGATTGAAACATGCGTGTTAGCATATATTCAGAAAATTTGAAATATTAGAGAGATGAAAATGCAATGACACCCAGCTGAAGGACAGTTCAGCCCAAGTCGGGCATTTATAAATTGAAATGGGCAGTCCCACCACTGGGGTCGTTCGCAGCAAGGCCTCTTGTTTGAAATTATTGCCCTTTTCATGACTTATAGTGACCCGAATAAATGCCTAAATATTCGAAAAATCTGTTTTTGAATATTGACTCAAAATTTGTACTTCATTAAACAAAATATATACCTTTTTTCGAACGACTACTTCCATACTATTCTTTTCTGAAACTACTATATCTAAGTGAAAAAACCTAGCAATTTCAGCTTCGACTTTGCAAAAACAAAGAATTTATGATTTTTTGAGTAGAAAAACTCATTTTTCGTATTTTTTTGCAATTGTACATTTTTTTAACTAATCAATCATTTTTTATGCAAATAACATGGACTCTTCTTTGTAGAGATAGTCAATGAACATCTGTGAATTTTTCCAACTCGAAAAACACTGTAGTTTATTCAGAAAAGCTGATAATGTAATTGGGGCCAAATCGTCCCAGTGAGACTGTTACGTATCATGAAGGTCACGTTAAAAAACCAAACATAAAATTGAAAGAAAACATAACGATACTTTACAAAAATTCATATTTTTATATGCGTGTTCCAACAGTTTCTCATTTTATATTGTTTTCTTGCATAAGTATTAGGGCTCTCACCCCATTTCGAAAAATAACGATTATTGGTAAATTGGTATTAATTTCTGTATAAGTGAAACAAATCTGGGAAGTAAAGACCTTTTTTTCTTAGGCATCAGGAATTTGCTGACTGTCAGGTCAAGCTTTTCTAAATTTTGCTTAGGGTTAACCCTGTTTGATGATATGTTGGTGTTTGCATAAATTTATCAATTCTCACTATCGACGCAATATCCGCAACTGTTTGAAACTATTAGAGTGAGGTCAAGACCTGATGATTATCAGGAAACACGACGAGAACTGAATAGCTTGATGAATGGTCCAGTATCAGTATGTACAGGTGGCAAATGCTAAATAGTCATAACACTCCCTGTGGGTTCTCGTATTCCATTACGAGGATCACACATTATTGCGATTTACATGACATATCAAAGTTAGCATAAAATTTACATTTGAATGATATTTCGCTGAAGTATGCACTGTTCATAAACGAAAAAGTAATTTCATTTTCATTAATTGGAAAAACACATTTTCCATCAATAAATGAAGGTAGGCAGTTATTTTAGACGGTAATCGCGTTATGGCAGCTAAGTTCTAGGAAATCTACCCTCTTAAATGCAGAAACTTTTTTTTATCCTAATTTTTCCCTTGACACTTAGTTTTTGGATTTTTTTCCACGAATTTTTTGTATTTATTGTAGGACAAATCCAGAAAAAGTTTCAACCTAATATCACCTCTGGAAGATACTTAGATATTATTATTTATTACATCATTAAGCCAAGTCTCTCCCGGGGTAAGCGCAACTCGTTTACTCTTTATCATTGTCAACGAATTATTGTTGGTTGATTTTCACACTTAGGAGGTCACCAGTCTTCTGTAGAAATCTGTTATAGATGTATG
>WSXT02040427.1:0-13361 GCA_011762715.2 Neuroterus valhalla | reverse complement strand
AAAAATAAATAAAAAAAAAAAAAAAAGAGGATGAAAGAAAAAAGAGGAAAGAAAGAGAAGGAGGAGGGAGGGGGGGGGGGGGGGGGGGGGGGGGGGGGGGGGGGGGGGGGGGGATATTTTAAGATACTGGATGGTGGAAAGAGGGTAGGCGGCCGCGAATGGTATGATAACAGGGGACGAACACGGAGCGTACACGTATGTGAGCAATGCGGGAGCATCAGTGATAGACTATGCAATCATAAATATGCAAGGGTGGAAGAAGACGGAGAGACTGATGTTTGGACTGACTTTATGGACTAATACACCACCACATGACGAATCAGCTCTTTGTTTGGACACGACTTCATTTGCGTAAAATGTTCACGCGTGAAGTTGGTGCTTGCGTGGATAATTCACACAATGAATAATACAAAGTATTATACAGCCTCGGATGACAGAACTGCTACTTCCATTAACGGAACACGTGCCTCCGGAAGGGTTTCAGATGATGAATGAAGACTGGGTGTGTGGAATGTCAGAGGTTTAAATGATCCGAAGGAAAAGGAGTTGCGAGATACTGTGCGCATCAGAAAGCTAGATATTTTGTGCGTATCGGAAATTAAGAAAAAGTGGTATGAGAATAATAAGGTAGAGAATGGTCTCGAACTCTGGTCAGGAGTATACAAGGATTCACACGGTAGCCAAGGAATCGGTCTAATTATGAATAAGAGAGCGAACAGCATGTTAAAATGTATAAGTGTGTTTCTACAAGATTATTATCTGTAAGAATGAAAGTGGGAATCAGAAGACTGTTTATTGTAGCATGCTATGCTCCTGTTGATGGCGACACTAGAGAAGCAAAAGACACCTTCTGGAACTCGTTGAATGATCTGATAGAAACGCGTGACTCAGGCGAAAGAATAATATTACTCGGAGACATGAACGGTTCGGTTGGTGTGCAACACGAAGGCACTGACAGCATACTTGGTCATTCCGGAAACCCCAAAACGAATGGTTACGGGTATAAACTGATCAGTCTGTGCTTGGGCTATGAGAAGAAGATGCGAAAATGCAAAATGACTTTGAAGGCAATAATGAACTATCTTGAAAATGAGTTAAGAAGACTAGAAGAGGAAATACTAGCACTGAGGTGGTCGGAATCTGGCAACTGGCCAGCGACAATTGTCGAGTGGCAAGTGGCAAATGGGAAGTGGCAAGTGACAAATGGCATTGGCCAGTGACAATTGGCGAGTGGCAACTGGCCAGCGGCAGTTGGCAAGTGGCAAGTGGCGAGTGGCAAACGGGAAGTGTCAAGTAGCGATTGGCAAGTGATAATTATCGAATGGCCGGTGACAATTGGCGAGTGTCGAGCGGCAACTGGCCAGCGACAATTGGCGAGTGGCAAGTGGCGAGTGGCAAACGGGGAGTGGCAAGTGACGAGCTGTAAGTGACAGCTGGGGAGTAGCGACTGGCGGGTGGCCCTGACCGCGGATGTGGAGAAAATGTTCCGGCAGGTGTTGGCGGCGCCGGAGCATCAGGACTAGCGGAGAATTCTCTGGCAAGAGTCGCCTGCGGAACCTCTGGCACATTACCGTCTTACCACAGTTGTCTTTGGCATGGTAGCTAGTCCCTTCAACGCAGTAAGGGAAATGCAGCAGTGCATCTGGGATAACCTACAGTTGGTGTAGGATCCGAGCCGGGCAGCTCAGGTGGCCACGGCGGCCTTCTACGTAGATGACCTCCTCTACCGTACCGCCACGGGAGCCTAGGCGATCCAGGTGGCGCAGAACCTCGACCAAGTGCTCCGTGCCGGACACTTCCATCTTCGCAAGTGGGGCTCCAACATCCCACAGGTGGCTCAACGGGCATCCGGGCAGCCTCCTCCAGGCAAGGAACGTGCTATCGAGCAACAGCCCACGTCAGTACTTGGCCTCCGCCGGGACCCGGATCAGGACGAACTCTGGTTCCTGGTAACTCTGCAGCAACTGGCGCCCACCCCTACGAGGAGACGCATCTTGAATGAAGTGGCACGCCTCTTCGATCCTGTTGGTTTTTTTGGCTCCAGTGATCCTACGTGTCAAACCTCGATCGACGGGTGCAGACTCTCACAGCTCCTTCTGATTGGCGCCATGTCCGCTCCGGGGCCAATCTGGCTGATTGTGCGAGCCGTGGACTCAATGCTGGCGAGCTCCTTTCGCGTACACTTTGGTGACACGGCCCGCCCTGGCTTCTTCAAGGCCAACCGGCCTACGAACGAATGGCCTCGCTCTCCGAGGAAGAACAAACCTGTCATTGCGGACCATAAGGCAACTCTGCAGAGACGAGGGTGCTAATCTTCCCGAAGCCGTCGACGCAGGGACCTGTACGTCGACGACTTCCTCAGCGGCGTTGACGACATCGAATCAGTGCGCAATCGCCGCGATCAACTAATCACACTTCTCAAAGCAGGCGGCCTTGTCCTCAAAAGGAAACGATGAAGGAGGTGGACAGGACCAGGACAGCGGATCCGTCGACCAACGGGCTCTCAACCAGCGGCCCGACGACCATCAGCACGGAGATCAACCGCTCAAGATAAGCGGCTCTCAACTTCCTGACGCACCTCGACATGGCGGGCGGCACGTACATCATCACCACGAATGAACAAGTCCTCAACTGACTGCTCAGGGCGGGCGGCCTCCTCACGTTCTCGTTCGGGAAACGAGGCAAGCGAAATGTTGGATCCCTGCGGAGACCCTCCAAAGGCGTGTCTCCCTTTGTCATCCCCACTCTCACCTCCGAGCTCCCTTCGCGTTACTCTCATCAGTCAGTCAGTACCCTTGTAGCCCTTGCACGGGCAATATATGGTAAATATATAGTGTTACAAAGTGTAACCTGCCTGGATCATTTGAACCTAACTCAATCTTTCAACAACGAACAAGTTGTTGATCTTGGGATAGTGAAAGCTCTTGGACTTGCGTTTACAGATGACAAGATGGTTACGGCGGGATCAGGCAATGATTTGCAGAGGATGCTGAGCAGACTGGGTGTCAGCATAAACAGCATAGGCCTGAAAATGAACGCGAATCAAACAAAAATGATTGTGTTTTAAAGTAAGGATACGAAAACAAATTGTAATATCACCCTAAATGGAGATCGAGAGTAGAACAAGTTGATAAATTTGTATATCTTGGAAGTTTGTCCACTGCTGACGGAAAGATAGATGCAAAATTTCCAGACGTAAAACTGAGGGTACAAAGATCATCGGCAGTGTACGGACTTTAACTGAAAGTAAAAATGTAACAAATGTTCGCTGAGGAAACGAGACCTGGATGTGTCAAGAAAAGGACTTGAGCAAAGTAAAGGCAATTGGCGTGCAATTTCTGTGCAATATGTGCGGTAAAACGATGATGAAAAAAGTGAGTGATTAGTGGGTTCTCAAAGAACGTGGTGTAGAAGAAACTCTGTTTGACAAGAGTGAAAGAAATTTTCTAAAATGGTTTGGTCACGTTCCGAGGATTGAAGAACGATTAAAAAAGCAAGTGTATATAGGAAGGGTGGATGGTAGCGTACCCAGAGGCAGACCAAAGAAGGAAGGGATAGAATGTTCGAATGAGACCCGAACGAGGAGAAATATAAAAAGCCATAGAAATACAAGAGCTACGAATGCTGCGTCTCAATCGAAGGTTTTGGATTAAAAAATGAAGTTTAAAAACGAAATCAGGTTCTTTCCAGTTTACAAAAACACGCAATGAATTCTAAGACTGATATAACACCTACCCCTGCTTCCTCCTACTGCACATCTTTTTCTCGCTTACCCCGAAAGGGATTTGGCTCAATGGTATAATATATATATATATATATATGTAATAACGTACAATGATTTTCTCCGTCGATCATGTAAATCGCGATTACAAGGAATTTTCTGTATGTGTGAAAAAGGGCGGCATTTTCCACGATGTCCAGGGCGGCACTCAAGGTAAATTTGGTCCTGAAGTAGAGTATCGGAAACCGTCTCTTTCGAGATCTCGATGTTTTCTAACGTCATTCCTATATATTCAAACTAGGTTCATATCTATCGTACGTCGAGACTCATTCTTGTGCCTTTCAAACTAAAAAAAATCCTATCCAAAGACATATAATTTCAGAATAGGATTTTCAACCATGCAAAATCATTAGGGTTTGAATTTTCAGATGATTTAAATTTTGCATAATTTGAATTATAACGTAGCATATCATTCTGAACGTGTGAATTGGTAATCTTCTCAGTATCAATCTTAAATACGAGGGAATGACAGCACTGTGATTTCCAGGAATATTTTTTATCTAAAGTTAAGTAAAAATATTGCAAATAATCAGCAACCACAAATATCTGACGTTGGATAACTTTTATCTTAAGGTGGATTCATAACCACATTCACAATTGTTTGCAGCGTTTTTAATGAACTTCAAGTGAGAAATCTTTCTGAGCCCTGTCCCATATAATCATTTCATGCAGAAAAGTATCCTTACATTAGGCATGAAATAAAAAGACTGTCGGCGCCCAAAAAGAAAAGAAATTAGAGCTCATAATGTACAACACATAGGCATGGTTATCTTTGCAATTTCTCCAATTTACTTTCTTCAATCCATCTGAATGCGCATTATATCAGAAATGGCCAAATTTTCCACGCTTTGTAGTTTATATATATATAAAGCAAATGATTGGCTTTACAACCACCGCAGGGTTCGCCTGCACTGAAAGTTGGCACAGCCACTGCGCCTGTACTGTAGCCAACATGCCCAACTCGTACACAATAGTAGTGTGCTCGAAAAGGCGCAGTAGCTGCGCATCTTTGCGTGCTGGGTGAGCACGTTAGCGTACATTTTTCATTTCATTTCATGAGAGTATTCATTGATCAGTTATGGTACACAAATAATGTATACATGAGTAGATTCTTATCTGGAGTATCTATCCTGCTTGGAATAAGCCTTCTTTAATTGTGAGTTATGATAGTGGTATTTCGTATGTGACAAGTGGTATTGCACCTATTTGATAACGAAGGATCAGGAGAAAATTCAATAAAAACCTGATACATTTTATTAACGCTTAACCTAGAAAGTATATACAATATTTACAGAGATAAAGCCGCTGCTTTTTATCTTAGAGCCCACCTTGGAGTAATAAATGATGTGGAAGTTTATGCTTAATTCTGAAGTGCGTAGTGTTCTTATTTATTAGAGGAATGTTTTTTATTGATTATGTATCATTCAGTTGGTTTTTGTAGAAATTTTTGGTTGAGGTATAAACATGATCACTAATATATTTGATGGAGAATTTTTCGTGTAGTTCTTTAATTGTTCTTGTGTCATCTATCATTTTTAGACATTTATTTTAAAGTCTTTGCAGTTGGTCGTAGCTAGATTTACATGTATTGCTCCAGACGGGAGCTGCATACAACATTATCTGTCGTGTGTTTTTGAAATTAAGGTTTTTATTTATAACTTGCCCTAAGTATTCAACAGATTTGCTAATTTCGACGTTATGATCAAGCATGCTTAGAACTAGGGGTGTGCCTTTGTACTTTCTTTTCGTGAATACAATTATTTCAGTCTTTTTAGCATTAATCTTAAGTTTCCATGTCTTAAAGTATTTTTCAAGTATTGCTGCATGTCTTTGTAGATATTTGATCGACATGTCCCTTTGAAAAGAACTTGCGAAGATAGCTGTATCGTCGGCGAACAGGGCCTTTCTCGTATCTTGGGTCGACGGTTTATCATTATTATAATATATAAAATATCTTGGGCCTAGAATGGACCCTTGTGGTACACCAGCCTCGGCATAATGGCAATCGGAATGTTTGTTATTTACTTTAACTTGGAATTTTCTGTTCTGAAGATAGCTGATGGTGATTTTGATTAGATATAGGGGAATGTTTAGTTCCTGCAATTTGTATATTAGGCCCTTATGCCAGACTGTGTCGAACGCTTTCTCTAGATCAAGCGATAGGAGCGAGGTACAGCTATTTACATTGAAATTATTACATGCATTGGAAATATATGTGATTTGGACTATTAATTTCTTATGAAGGTTCTTAAGTATTCTGTTTGAGATATTATCACAACCAGGAGCTTTATTTGGCCTGGTTCTTTTATTTGCTGATTTGACTTCTTTCGGTGTTGCAAGCTTTATGTGATCCATATTTACATCTGAGTGGAGTGTCTCACTGTAACACGTATTGACTAGTTTCCCAGTGCCTTCGTCACTCATGTCATTTGTCATCAAATGTACTTTCTCATACTGGAATGCTAAGACATTTGCCTTATCCTTGTCTTCAAAAAATGGTCCTTGAGGGCCGTGCAGTATTGGGATTACATTAGTACGATTTCCTTTCAATATTTTAGTCACCTTCCAGAGTGAGTTATCTTCAACTTTTAGGGTTTTTAGTTTATTGGACCAACTATCATTTCTGTGTGCGGTTTGTTCCCATTTAATTATTTTAGTTAATCGGTAAGCAATGCTTTTCAGATATGATTCTCTACTTTCTTGACAAGATTTTCTAATTTTATTTCTATCTTGAATCAATTGTTTAATATGGGATGGTGTCTCAAATTTAGATTCGGGAGGAAGGGTTAGTGGAATGGAATCTGGGATTCCTTCTTTAATAGTGGTTGTTATATCATTAATGCTTCTATCTATTTCCTCTATAGTTTTAGGTATACCGCTAATTTTGATGTTGGAGCTTACATGCTCTCTGAAACCCTTCCAGTTAGCTTTTTTATAATTTAGGAATGGTTTACGTGTTACACAGATGTTTTCTGAATTGATTATTTCTATTATGACAGGATTGTGATCAGAATGTAGCTCGTTTTTCGTTTTAATGCTCGCAAGGTTGCGAATATTTTTAGTTAGGGCAATATCGAGAGTTCTAGGAGGGGCTGAGTAGTTATAGGGGAACAAAGTATGACCGGCAGGGTATTCTAGATTATAGGGGTGATTGCTGATATAATTAAATAAGAAATTACCATTTTTATTATTTGAACTGCAATTCCATGCCGGGTTTTTGGCATTCAAATCACCTGCAATCATAACTTTTGTTCCTAAGGCGAAGAGTTTGTCCAATTCTGATGCTGTTAGAGTAGCTCGGGGTGGGGAGTAAACAGAGATAATTTTTAAGTTATTTTTTTAAGTAATACCCACGGCTTCAATTCCATGTGTGTGAGTGTCGATTTTGTGATAAGTTATGCTCTTCATAGTTAGTATGGCAACGCCCCCTCCTCCGCTATTATCAGCTCTATCCTGCCTCACTATATTACACCCGGGTATTTTGCACTTAGATTTGTTTTTAATCTTGTCTCGTAGATCAGCATTATATCTATCTTATGAGTGTTCAAAAATGTCGAGAATTCTAGAGTGTTTGTAGTAAGTCCGTTAGCATTTCAGTATGCGATAAGTAATTTTCACGTCTGTCTTGCGTCTGAGTCATAATCTAGTAGTGTTTGAGTCATTGCAGCGAATTTTCCAATTTTATTTGTACAGCTCAAGAGTGACCTATTTAGTTTTTGGAGCAAGCGTAGGAATTCAGCTAGATCAATTCGTTCATTAAGTTTATTAATTTCATTACTTATGCTTCTTACAAGATGGGTTGAGCTGGTGAAAGATGCTATTGGTTGAGTTGCTGCTGGCTGCGCTGTGCTTGGAGTTTGTTGGTGGTCTGCGTGTCGGAATGTTCATCTTCCCTTGGCTCTTTCTCATCGCAATTTTGTTTATGTGTTCGATGTACTTTGGACATTTCCTGTGATCTGCAGTGTGCGCTCCTTTACAGTTCACGCAGGTCGGAGTTGTTGACTGTTCCTTCTTGCATCCAATAGCGAGATGAGGTCCACCGCACTTGACACAGTTTGGAGGATGATTGCAGTGGGAGGTGCCATGTCCAAACCCCTGGCACCTATGGCATTGAGTGACTCCTATAGGATTCCTGTATCGCTCGATTCTGACCTTGACGTGGTAGATGTATTTAATCCTGTACTCTACCAATGTTTGTGTCTGGCTTTGGATATATCAGGTAAAATGTATGAGTCTTCTTCGAGTCAGTATAGTTTGTATCATGTTGTCCGGTTTCAGTGTAGTTGGAATTGGTCGTCTGAGGATCAACTCTCTTCTGTTTCATTTTGACACATTTAACATCTGGTAGTCCTTGTTCCCGCAGGTCTTCGAAGATGTCTTCAATTGGAAGTCCAGGCAGTCCTTTAATGACCATTTTCAGTATTTTTTCTTCCTTTGCGGCGTATGTATGGAAGTTGAGTTTGTTATTAGTGAAGACCTGGACCAAGGCAGCGTGGTCCTGTGTGCTATGAGGTTTGAAGGTATATGTCCCATTGTTGATTTTGAACGTAGGTGGCACTTCCATTCTCCCTTTCAATGCTTCCAGAAGCCCTTGTAGATCCTCAATTTCTGATTCCACGACAATTGGCGGCGAAGCTTTGAGTTTTGTCTTTACTTCTGCGACTTCAGATTCGTTGTCAGATGATATACTGCTGGTGTCGTTAGTGTCCATATCGAAATTAGTTGGATTTGAGTCTGGGAGATTTCCAAGTACATCGAGTTGATTAGAGATTTTGATGGTTGTCTCACCTTTCGTTGCCTTTTTAGAAGGCTCTCCGTCGGATATTTTAGAGGATTTCCTCTTCATGTTCGTACTGTTTCAAACTACGGATCCCCATATTCCGTGGTCCATTCGGTTGGCACTGTCGGCCATAAGGCCTCCAGTATTTCCGTTAACTTTTTTCACTAGGGTTATTTTGTGGCGTATTTTGCGGCGTATTCACTACTTTCACGAGTAAACACAAGAGCGAGGCGGTCTTTCTACTCCATCCACGCTCGAGATGGTATCAGCGCCTTCGTAAGATCTACAGTGCGCCCGAACTGGGAGCGCGCCCATCAAACCTCTGTTTCGCTCCCCACCGTGCTTTCATAGCACGCTGTATGGACGTACGTAAAGGGTGGCCACTACCGAATAGAGAAGTGACTGTGAGTTGTGCTAGTGACTGTGAGTTGTGCTAGATTTATTCAGGTGCACGACATGGGTAGAGATACCCCTGGTGATCCGGACGATGTGGACTTAAACCCAAAGAAGAGAAAGACTGGTATCGATTCCAGCACCTGGACTGGGGTCACCAAACCGATACCAACGTATAACAGCTTCAGCGTTCTTGACTCATTGAGTGAAGACGGAGATGCTATGGACGATTTAAAGGCGGAAAATGCGGAAACTACAACAGATAAAGGAGAAAAAATATCGATCAAAATACCACCAATTGTCATCACTGACAATATACAAAATTATTCACAATGCCTGAGGACCATCGCTGATACCAGCACTACGATAAAGGCAAAAATCATATACGCTCCCGTCAGGCTCACCATCCACTGCAAATCAGTGGACGACTTCTCGGCGCTGCGAAGAAAACTTCAAGCTGATAGTATGGCTCACTTCTCCTACACCCTAAAGTGGCTGCAACCAAAGTGCATGGTTGTTAAAGGGCTCCCGAACATCCCGATAGCAGACATTTCAGAAGACCTTAGACAACAAGGTATTGTGTGTGATAGCATATCGATCCTAAGAAAAAACAAATCAGTGAGTGACCCGGACAGAAATCCAGTGTTTATGATCACGTTTGACAACAAAATGGACCTGAGAAGTGTCTGGAACATTAAATACTTGTGCTACGTTAAAATGAGGTGGGAAAGTACAGAAATTCTCGACAAGTGACCCAGTGTCAAAACTGCTAAGCTTTTTGCTATGGGTCCCGCATGTGCTACAAGAAACCCAAGTGTGCCAAGTGCGAGAAGATTCATACAACTGCTCACTGTGATAAGAAAAGTGGTGATGTGCCTGAATATGTTAATTGTGGAGGAGAACACCCTGCAAATTACTCAGGGTGCTCAGCGTACCTCAAACATCTAGCGAAGGTTCAAGAGAAGAGGGTTCGTAGCAAAAACGCCAATGAAAAACTAGCAAACGAGGGACATCCAAGGACCAGACAGAGTTTCCAGATAAATCTACTGCAGGACTTTCCAGCCCTGAAAAAGAGAAATCCACTTCCATTCTCCTCGACGGGGAATACAACGAGTAAAAGCTGGGAAATGCCGGCGGAACCACCTCAACAAGCAAACGGAAATTTGACAGATTTTCAAGACCTGATGCAAGAATTCGTCAAGCTGAGACAACTCTTGGATCTGGGTAAGATGTTGAGACTCGTTAGGGTTCTGAATACTAGATTAGCAGATTGCAAAGATACCATATCAAAACTACAAGTCTTTTATGAGGTTCTAAATGGCAACTACTAGGCGTCAAATTAATAGTCTTAACATTTGTCACTGGAATGCAAATGGACTGTTTAATAAGCAGAGCGAGATTAAGCAATTTATATGTAATAGAAAAGTTTATATTATGCTCATGAATGAAACTAAGTTAAATGATAGGAAAAAATTCAAAATGCAGGGATATAATTGTATTAGAAAGGATAGAAACTCAAAGGGGACTGGAGGTGGGGTCATATTCTTGATCAAGACTGAAATTAAATACCATGAGGTTCCTATTGATTCAACTTATATGGAAGCTGTAGGTATTAAACTGAACGATAATACAGTAATAGTTCCGATGTACAAAGCACCACAAACTAAGCTTGAAGTAAAATACTTTGATTCAATTTTCAAATTATCAAGTAAAGTCCTAGTATTTGGAGACTTAAACGCTAAAAATACTAATTGGAATTGCAGAGCTAATAATGCTAACGGTAAAGCTGTCTTTAATTTCGCTCTTAAGAACTTATGTAATATAATTTTTCCTGATACTTATACCCTATACCCATATAACGACGGGCTCCCAAGCACTGTAGACATAGGAATTACAAAAAATATTTTCTGGAACCTTAGGGTAGATCGGATAGACGATCTAGACTCTGATCACCTTCCAGTCCTCATTACAGTAGAGAACATCAAGTCTATAGCAATACAGCAAAAAATTTGTCTTAATTATAAGAAAGCGAATTGGGATAAATTTAAGTACCATATAAGCAGAAACCTATCGCTGTGTAGAGATATTAAGTCAAAGGATGAAGTTGATAGCACTGTAGGCGATCTCGTCAGTTCCATACAATCTGCCATAGCAAAATCTGTACCACAAAGTAAATTTAAACATAACTCTAAATATTTGCCTGAAGATGTCGAAGAATTAATAATATTGAGACATAGTTTACGAAAAGTTTCTTAATCCACAAAAAGTAAAGTAATTAAACAAATTAAAAATAAACTCACTAACACCATCAACAGAGAACCCGCGAAATATAACAATGAAAATTGGTCCAACGACTTGAAAACTTGACGGTCCGTGATAACTCTTTCTGTAAAATGGCAAAGTGCTTTACTAAAAGAAATTCCAATTCACTCCCAATTCTACATGGACTGAACGGCCTAGCAATAAGCAATCAGGATAGAGTTGAACAGATTGCCGATTACTTCGAAAAAGCCCACTATCTCATTGAGAATATGGGTGATGATGAGACAGATGAGATCGCCCGTGGAAAATATAAAGAAATTAGAGACCGGATGATTACGAAAGATGACATCGATTTTGTTTCTCTGGCAGAAATTAGAAAAGTAGTTCTTAGATTCAAATCTAAAAAAGCACCGAGGCTAGACAAAATAAGTAATATAGTATTAAAAACCTACCCAAAAAGGCTTTTGTACAGTTGACTTATATATTTAACGCTTGTTTTTATCTATCATACTTTCCTAAATCCTGGGAAAAGGCAAACGTGCTGTCTGTGCATAAAACTAGTAAAAATAAATTATTCCCACAAAGCTATAGACCTATAAGTCTATTGTCCACTCTGAGTAAAACCTTTGAAAAAGTCATCCTCACACGAATTAAGAAAGTTAGAGCTATCCACAAATATCTAATCCCTGAGAAATTTGGATTCATCGAGAATAAAAGTACTGTGCAGCAGCTATTCAGGGTAATAAATTATATTAGTGCAAATGCGAATCTTAATAAATCTACTGCACTAGTGATGTTAGATATTGAAAAAGCCTTCGATACAGTATGGCACGAGGGTCTCATATATAAACTGTCGAACTTGAGATTCCCAACTTATATATTGAAAATTGTTCAAAGCTATCTAAGAAATAGATCCTTCGTAGTCACAGCTAATAATGTAATATCAACAGATAGAAAAATAAATTCGGGAATACCCCAGGGTTCGATTATGGGACCGGTACTTTTTATATTTTATACTAATGATATCCCCATAACTGAAATTGTAAAATTTTCTATGTTTGCCGATGATACAGCACTCTATGTGGCTTCCTGGAAAGTTAGATTAGCAATAGAAAAATTACAAATGTACTTAGATATACTTCTAGAATATTTTGATAAATGGAAACTAAAACTTAATGTAGAAAAAACCGATTTAATCATATTTAGAAATAAAAATGTGAAAGAATTCATCCCAGATTTGTACATGAACAACAAAATAATTGTGCCGAGAAGCAGTGGCGACTATTTAGGACTGGCCCTAAGATCGAAACTGAGATATAAAGAACAGATGAACAAAATCAAAAAGAAAGCACTTGCGATGATAGGGACCCTTAACTGTTTAATAGGCAGACGAAGCCATCTCTCTATAAATAATAAGTTAATCCTCCATAAGGCAGTCATTAGGCCAACGATTACATATGCGTCCCCAATATGGTCCGGAACATACAGTTCCTACCTAGAAGCGCTACAACGAATCCAGAACAAATGTTTGCGAATGATCACCAAAGCTAAGCCAAGAGATAGAACTAAAGATCTGCAGGTAAAATATAATTTAAAAATGTTGAGAAATCATATATATGACCTAACCAAAGACTTTTATACCAATCAGATTGAGAAAATTCAGGATCTCAATGATAAATTTATTGTGTACGCTAGCGAAGCTGAAATGCCCTTCAGGCTTACTCATAACATGCCCTATCAAATGCTGCCAGAAGAGTCTCAACATTTGCTCTAGTTTTTAAGTTGTTATTAGTCTTAAGTTATTATCCTGTTATCTTGGTATGTAAGGAAATTTCAAGAACTAATAAACTTTCTTCAAATTTTTATTTATATCAAACACAATGTATATTTTTGCGAAACAATAAAAACGAAGAACTTGAACAGATAGAATTCAGTATTAATTAGAGTTGAATTCCCAGTTTGGAAATAGGTATCTTAAGAAAAATGCATATATTTACAGGTAGAAACTAAGATCTCCTCATGTACAATCTTATGAAAAATAATAGTATATTACATGGCGAGTGGCGAATGGCGAATGGCGCAGATTACTGACGAGTGTGGAGTTGCTTTCCCGAGCGAAGCGAGGGGAAGCACCACACGAGTTAG
>WSXT02040416.1:0-13361 GCA_011762715.2 Neuroterus valhalla | reverse complement strand
AGAGAAAAAATGTTTCTTCTTGGAAGCCCTACAAGATCGTACAAGATCGTGAATACAACTTTTTGAATTTTCTCAAAGAATCGAAAATTCCCATTTTGATTTTCTCGATAAAAACAAAACTTTCAGAATTGTGGCTTTTTTTAAAATTCTAAAATATAAACACGGAAGATTGATAGAGAAAAGTGGTTCACCCGAAAGATATCTGTAAATTTGTTATAATTTTTCCCATTGGAGGCGTAGTTTTTGTTTCCACGGTAAGAAAAAAATGAATAAAAAAACAAAAAAATTGAATTTCCAGAAAAACTACACAACATGTGAAAAAAATTAGGCAACAAAACTTTTCCATCGTTTTGGAAAAACTTTGATCGAGTGCGCAGCACGAGACACGCGATGAGAATGTATTCGTTAAATCCCGAGGAATTCAACAAAAGAGAATTCACACTCATCAAATTAAAGTGGTCGACATTTCGCTTTTGAGTTCCACATTTTTTTCTTCGTTGAAAATTATTCTTTCTTGGTGGAGTTCGAGTTTTATGCATTCGAAAATTAAATTGTTTTTGTTTGAAGTTGATTGATCCCTAAAACAAAATGTTTATTTTGACAAAGATTTATCATTTCAGATGAAAAATCACCTCTATCATTGAAAATGCATGTATTCTTTTGAAAACTTCATAATTTTTTTCAGAAAATCAATTTCCTTGATTGGAAATTCAAGAAATATGCGAAAAAATATTTTTTTGTTTGAAAAATTGTTTGTTACTCATTCGTGGTAATTTTGATGATTGTTTTGTTAGAACGCAGTCTTCCAGCTCTGGATTCATCATATCAGTTACAAATTGATCTGTTAGATTGAATATTTCTTATCCTTATATCTTATTAACGGTTAAGTAGTTGTGGATAATTAATCTAGAGTAAAGATAGAAAATGCGCAAACAAAACAGATTACTAGATCAAACAGTTGACAGTTAAAAACACACAACTGGGCTTATTTTTCTCGAAGATGGTAGCTGTCAAAATATTCAACTCAA
Organism: Neuroterus valhalla; assembly: GCA_011762715.2. Taxonomy (NCBI): domain Eukaryota; kingdom Metazoa; phylum Arthropoda; class Insecta; order Hymenoptera; family Cynipidae; genus Neuroterus; species Neuroterus valhalla. The sequence continues at coordinate 12,333 of WSXT02040416.1, read as the reverse complement.
ATGCCTCCGATCGCGGGACGGACGATTCGTGAAACTTTTTGTTCGGCTTTTGTCGGCGCATAAGTCCACGCGACGCACACTTGTACACTCTTTAGAGTCCACATTTATTTACCGGCGTGGTTTTTGACAAGCAGTATCCTGCACCACCAAACGGCAGTGGAGTGACGCGTTTTTTGTTGTTGCAGTGTTTTATTTGAATAGTTGGCAGTTTGAGGGCGGAGAAAGTGGGTGAATATAGAATATGGAAAGTATATAAAGTATATAAATAGTTAGTTTGACGTTTTTCCAAGTTATCTGTAGAATTACATATGCTGCTTCTTTTATTATTAGCTTTCAAATAATAAAAGAAGTAATATAATTTTTAGAAGGAATGAAAATTATCCGTTCCAAATGGTCCATATTCAATGATGATCATGATATGATCGCAAGGTACTTCCCACCATACGACACGAAAAAAGACATAGAAAAAAATCCACAGAATGATCCACCAATACGTGATGATTGGGCTGATGATGATGGAAATCCATATCCCGTTGAGAAAGTTTTGCGCCATGCAAGTGAATTAAATTTTTATCTCATTTTGATGAAGTCCAATTTTTTCTTTGAGTTTGTTTGATAGACGCCTACAATAAAAAACACAGGAGAATGATCTTTCGAATGACTTCACAGCCGAAAGAGGTACGAGAAATAGGATGTTTTTTGACGGGACATAGGAGATTCCTGAGGTTTCCACTAAGGAAGTTGATTTTTCAACCACATATAGTCCAAGTTTAGGAAGGATTGAAATTCAATAACAAGAAGTAGCATTAGAAGAATGTTGTGAATCTTCAAGACAAAATTTGGTTTTTTAGAATACAGTGGAATTTTCAGCCAAAAAATATGAATGCTTAACCACGAACTTTTGTAACAAAAATGGACCACACCCAATTACTTGAATTTCACATAAAATGTATTTTTTTCATATTTAAGAGATGAATGTTCAACAGAGCAACTTATTTCTGATCAAAAAGGATTACCTTTAAACAAAATAGTTCGAATTCCAATAAAATAAGCAAAATTTTCGATGGAAATAGTGAAATTTCCAATCATAAGAGATCAGTTCCTAACCAAAAATATTATAATTGATACCTAAACATAAAATTGTGATTTGGATAGAGTCGAATTTAACCAAAAAGTGTCAAGAAAAGATGAAGACGTTGTATTTAAACCGCAGAAGATTTCAATTTATTATAAAAAAAAGTCTAATTAAACCAGAAAAAAAGAATTTTCGATAAGATAGTGGAACCCTTAACCATAACTGATTAATTTTTGAGGGAACACTTGCAATTTTAACCAAAAAAGGGCAAACTTCTACTTAAAAAAATATAAATTTTAAACAAGCAAGATTTTACAATAGTGAAAGAAGAAACATACAACTCAAGATTATATCGAAATACATTTATTTTTAACGAAAAAAATTAATTTTTTACCAATATTATTTATAATTTTGATGAAATAGATAAATTCATAACTCGAATGATGAATCTATTCCAAAAGAATCATTTTTCATCTCAGTCAACTTTTACTTCACTTTTTCAGGCACTTTCGACTCAGCCAATAAAATAAAGCGTCTGTTGATGGATTTATCCGAAGCTGATAGCGACGATGCAATAAATACGGGAGTATTGAAGAAAACAAGGCACGGCCGTTGCTTAAAAAAAAATCAGCCATGAGTCCCATGCAACAAAGTCACTATTTGCAATACAATTAACTCCGACGGTGCTTTTCGTCCCATCTCTTCCTCCGAATCCAAAAGGCTCAAAAGTGCTACGTACACATGAATGTAAGCAAAATCATTTTCCTCATTCTCTTTCTAAACTGTCCTCAAATTTTTCGTAACATATAGAACTCTATCGTATACCTGAAATGTACACAGAATAATTTTTCAAGAATATTCTGGCAATTAAAAAGACCAGACCCTGAAATGATAAATACAAAAAAAATCGTGATCCTCAAGAGTTTTGCAGAAGTCGGTTATATACGTTTTTTTCAATAATGTTCATAATGTACCTTATTTCAAAAATTCTCTAATGATTTCAGTATTTTCAGTTTTTCTAGAATTTGAAAATGTTTCCAAACTATTCAACGAATTTTCCGAGCACGTAAAGCTAAATCGGACTCAAAATGTACCCAAAATAATAAACAGATTGCATTTGCACCATTCCCAAAAATCGTTGGGAATTCCAATATTCAAATTTTTCTGAGCTATTAACAGAATAAACCGGGAATTACAATTAGGAAGATTTCAGTAAATAAAGGCTTCAATATTAATCTTTTATCGCATTCTAAAATTGCAAAATTTGCAATAATCTTAGATGATTCCAATATTTTCTGGCTCTCTTGGTATTTTTAAATCTTTCCCAACAATCCTTAAATCTTTTCTCACATTCAGAACTTCATTAGACTGAGAATACATCGAAATGAAAATAAGATTGGTTTCAGCACATAATGTGACTAGACCTTGCATTGAATATATACTAAAAAATGGTTGTTTTCAAGAGATTTGCGAAATTCTTTAATATTAGTTTCTTTTCGCAACCTTCATATAAACAATTTTCACTAATCTTAGATGATTCTAGTATTTTCAGTTTTGTTAGGTTTTGAAAATCTTCCCAAACTATCCGAAACAATTTCCCTAACACGCAGAACTATATCAGACTCAAAATTTATGTGAAATAATAATCAGATTTCAGTGATTAAAGTTACCAGACCGTGGATTGAATGGATACTAAAAAATGCGTAATCCGAAAGAGTTTTGCAAATATCTGTAACATAAATTTTTAATCGTACTTTGCATTTGCACAGCTTCAACGATCTCAGATGATTTCAATGTTTTCAGTTTTCTCGGCTTTTTGTAGCTCTCTCAGCTATTCTTACATTTGGTTTTAAATGTGTAACTTTATCAGACCTGAAATGTACCTGAAATAGAAACTATAAATATTGCAGTAATAGAAGTGACCAAACCCTAAAATAATAAATACAAAAAATTCGTAATTCTCAAGAGTTTTGCAGAAACCGGAAAATGTTATATACATTTTTCCTAAGATATATATATAATATACCAAATTTCAGAAATTTTCGGGTCATTGTAGTATTTTCAGTTTTTATAGTCTTCCAAAATCTTTCCAAACTATTCAAAGAAATTTCCTAATACGTAGAGCTATATCGGACTCAAAATTTATCAAAATAATGATCAGATTGTAGCAATTTAAGTGACCAGGCAGTTGATTATATGACTACTAAAGAAATGATAATCCTAAAGAGTTTTGCGAAAGTCTATAATATTATTTTTTGATCTCAATCTACGTATGCACAGTTTTCAGCAATCATACGAGATTCCAATTATCATTTTTTCTCCGATCTTTCAAAGTTTTCCAAACTATTCCAAATTTTTTCATCAAATTTGTTCTTGAATTTTGAACATTATTTGACTAAAAAAGGACCAAAAATGGAAATAAGAAAGATTCCATCAAATAAAGTGACTAGACCCTACATTAAGAGGATGCTGAAAAATCGGTTATATTCTCAAGAGTTTGGCGAAAGCCTGTAATATTAATTTTTCATCGCAATCTAAATATGCACAATTTTCAACAATCTCAAATGATTCAAATATTTTCAATTTTTCAAGGCTGAAAGCTTTCTAAACTATCCTCAAATTTTTCCTAACATGTACTGCTTTATCAAACCTTAACTATACCTAATATAACAATTTAAAACATTGTAGCAACTGAAGTGTGTAGACCCTGAAATAAAAATTAAAAAAATTTGTGAGTCTAGAGAGTTTTGCAGAAGTCGGTTCTATATATTTTTTCGATAATGTACATAATGTACACAATTTTACCAATTCTTGAATGCTTTCAGTATTTTCAGTTTTTTAGAGATTTTCAAATCTTTCACACATGGCATGTGAGACCAAAAATAAAATTTTTTATTGCTAAGTTGTTGTACATAATTTTAACATTGGCGATACATTTTTTCAGATTCTGTGACATCTTATTATCCGTCAGAAAGTGTTGCATACATAGAGAAATGGATAAGAGATTGCAAAGTAAACGTCAAAAACAGAGACTAGTTTCAATTTCAATTTCATTTTTTTTTTTTTTTTTTTTTTTTTTTGTAACAGTAATTAACTAATCGTAGAAATAATAACGCTCGAAATACCAGTTATCGTCCGATCTCTTAAGTTAAGCAGCGGGAATACCGCGTGCTGTTGGAATGTTGGCGGGAGACTGGTGTCCTCCCGTGTATTCAACTCAATTTATTCTGACTCTTTACGAGTTACGCTTACCCTGTGAGGGATTATGGCCTAATTGTACAAAAAAATTATTATCTTTATTTTGCATTTCAGAGACAGGAAGAAAGCTGCGGAAGGAAAGGCACGGAGAATGGAATTGGGATTGGAGGAGTCTCCCGATGAGAAATAGGCTACGGAGTTTTACTGTCCGCTGGCGAAAAGTTAAATTTTATTGAATTTTGAAGCATTACATACGAATGTTGGAAAATCCTTTGGACAGCTTAGTTAATAAATATACGCTGCGTTTTAAATCACAATCTGAAATCTTTTAATAATTTTGCGATATGGAAAAAAGCCGCTTAAGCTTAAGTTATTCGCCTAACTAACGCTTCTGTGACTTGCTGCGTTAAAAAAGTCCTCTAGACACAATTGTTAATCAGTTGTTCCGTCTGCGATAAGTGTCGTCTTCTGATTGAAAAAAAGATTTCATTAAAAAAAAACTATTTTCAAGATTTCAGAAATAGAGAAATTCAATTCAAGAATCAGGAACACTTAAGTTGTTCGAAAAAAAACCCATTAGTTATCGAAATTGAACCGTTTCTCAAAAATGCTTGAAAAGCCATTGGAAGAAAAGACTTGACTGAAAGGAAAATTGTTGAGATCATTTTTTCTTGTAGATTTTGAGATATTTCAGCTTAAAAAAATGATTTCATTCTGAGTAACGTCATGAGTAACATCTATTCAGGCATTAAAAATGAAAAAATATTTTCCCAGACCACTGATATTTGTGGTGTTCAGAAAAATCATTTGCACTCATTCTTTAATAAGTTCTGTCTGCAGAAAAAACCGTTCTGTGATCAAAACCTCAGTTTTGATTTATTTCAAGCAGTACTTATATTATGAATATTTATCAAAAACTTGCATTACTAATTGAATTTTATCTCGTAAAATTATTGAACGATGTCAACTATGTATTTTGCATTCGAATAGTATTGAAAGTTTGTTTTTTAATTATAGCAATTTTTAATTATTCAAATTGCTTATACAGCTCCTATGCAAATAGTTTTTATTAACATTTCCTGAATAACTTCACTTTATCTTGCATGGATGTTCCGAAAAATGTCTTCTTAGTATTGTTGCATCATCATTGGCAACATTGCCAGACAAGCGAACATTTTCTTGGCTGCATGAAACTTCCCCCAACCTCTCAATGCAATATTCTGGACCTTGCATTGCAAGTTTCAGGAAATCTTTGCTGAATGCCTCTTGCTTTCTAAGCATTTACTCCCGCAAGCTCGTATCATGATCTTCTTTTTCGGTAAATTTTTTCGTCGGCAGCTGAGAACGATGCGCACATCTTTGAACGCCTGAACCGGGTCAGAAGGCAAGCATCCAGAGACAGCAGGACTCCGAAGAACGGCAGAGTGGACGATAATCCAAGGCTTCGAAGAAAGATAAGCGGTCCCTAGAGTCTTGGGTTGGCAAGAAGAGAAGGTGAGTTCAGTAGGTACCACACTTAGTGCGTTAATGCATTCTTACCTCTACACAAGAATCATTCTTCGAAGAAGCATCACAGACTATAGGTCCACCCAGACAGAATCGTCTTTTGGAAGTTTCAACTGCCTTCCGTAACTGTGGTTGTTACACGGAATTACGGCGCAGTCCTTGTGTAATTTCCGCATATAGGTTCTCACATAAGAAACATTTGTGTCCCAATTCGCCTATAAGATTTCATATAGAAGTGCGTCCTCGTATGAGAACCTGTATTAGATTTAAAAGAGGTCCTATATAGGGCTCCATTTAGGAATTTGTAGTAGGGTTATAACACTCTCTTTTACTTTTGAAACACCATTGTAGTGGGATTTTCCTTTTCACACTTTTTTTTGAAGTGCATCTCTTATCAACATCTAATATCTAACATCTAAAATTGCTGCTCAAACAAGTTTGTTCTGAGGTTATGGTATAATATTTTGAGTATTTTAACTAAACTGGCTCTATTATCAGATTTGGGAGCTTGACATTTTTGATGATACAACGTTCTTTTCTATCACAGGCTCATAAATGACGTTTTGTGAGGTTTATCAAGTGAATTTCGGGTTCATCGCCTTAAAACACATAGGAATACAATGGTCTTCAAAGAAGTTCTTGAATTTTCCTTCTGTGTGTCTGTGTTGTATTTGAACACAATTCCTAATATTTTTAAAAACTATCTGTTTTGCTGCAACCAAATTAGGCGAAATATAGCTCTCAATTATATTCATGCGAGTTAGGCTAATTGAAACTTCATGACTTTGACTCTGGAACAGGAAAGATGAGAGGGTGGTAATGTTAAAGAAAAGTCAGTTATATGGGAGTAAGCAGGGAATCGAAGATGATTGCACTCGAGAACAAAGGAATATGCAGTATAAGTTAAGGAAAAAAAGTGTCAGGAGACTGGAAGAGAAAGGAAGGAAAGAGGGGAGAGTAAGAAATAGAAGAAAGCAAAAAGGAAAGGAAGGAAGGTGTGAATGGCAATTATATTACTGGAATGTAGTAGGATTAGAGAGGGAAGATAGAGTATTTATTAGGAATTTAGAGCAGTGGGAGGTGGTAGTGATGATGGAAACGTGGCTAAATGAAAAAGGATGGAAAAGAGTAGGAGGAAGTTTACCAAGAGGTAACAGTTGGCAGTGCCAAAATGCAAAGAGAAGGAATAGCAAAGGCAGAGCAATGGGATAAATGGTGATGGGGATAAGGAAGGAATATCTAGCCGAGGAGGATAGCAGAGTGATGAAGGAAAAAATTGAAGGATTATTGGTAGAAGAGATGAAGATGGGAGGAGAGAGATGGAAGATAGTGGGAGTGTATGCGAACGGAGATATGCAGGAGAAAACTGAGGAGATAAAATAACTGATAGAAGGAAAGGAGCAGGGAATTAAGTATGTAATAGGAGATTTCAATGCGAAAACAGGAGATAAAGAAGGAAGGGAATGGGGGGAAGAACGAAGAATAAAACCCAAAGACAGGAAACTGAACGGGGAAGGGAAGAGATTGTTGAGGTGCTTGGAGGAAATGGGATGGTCTGTCATGAACGGAAATATAGAGGGAGATAAGGAAGGTGAATACACACGTTTAGGAGGCGAAAAGAGAACGGTCTTTGACTATGTGATAGTAGACGACGAGGTAACAGAGAAGGTCAAGAAACTAGAGATAGGAGAATATATAGATTCTGATCCCTTTCCATTAATACTGACTTTAGAGGGTAATAAGAGTGCTGAAGATACGAGTAAAAAGGAAATAAAGGTCAACAGAACAGGACGAGGGGATTGGTCAATAGAAGGAAAAGAGTGATTTAAAGACAAGCTGAAGGATGTAAAAATGGGAGGAGGAAATGTAAATGAGGAGAAGGAAATAATGATAGTAGAAATAAAAAGAGTGTTGGAGGGAACAAGCAAGAAAGAAGTTAAGGGGGAGGGAACATAAATGGATGGGATAAGAAATGCAAAGTGAAAAAGAAGGAAGTGCGAAAGGAGCTTAGAAGATGGAGGAAAGGAAAGAGTAGTGGAGATCAACATCGAAGAAAAAATAAGGAATTTACTGAAATGTGTAATGAGAAAAAAGAGGAGGAAAATGAAGAGTTTAGAGAAGAGGTGGAGAATTCCAGAACAGAGGAAGAGGTTTGGAATATGAATCAAACTTTTCTTCGACCGTTGCCTTCAATGAGGTTTTAAGGAATTGATTCCATAGTTGAAACCTCAAAAAACTAGAGAGGCTTCACTTTTTTAAGAAATAATATTTTGGTTCAAAGACGAACAAAAATTGTCAGAATAATCTGTCAAAGGACAAACACAAAACAATAATAAAAACTATTTTTGCTGTTAGACATCGATCTTCTTTAATATAATTAGAAAGTTTCGGCACACAATGCGGGCCTTCTTCAGGAAAAATTCCTCCTCTAAAATACAAGTATATATGTTGTATATTTTTTTGATGTTTCAAATATGGAAAAGAACAATTTTTTCATCAAAGGAGGTTTGGAATAACAAGAGAAGAAATACTCAAGGTTTCAGGAATAATGAGGGAGGGGAAAGCTCCAGGTCTGGATGAAATTCCAAATGAAGTATGGAAATATGGGGAGAACGAGCTAAAGGAATGGTCATGGATAATAAGCAATAGGGTATGGAGAGGACAGGGTTGGTCAGATATATCGAAGGAAGGGGTAGTGATACCGATATTGAAAAAAGGCAAAGGAGAGGAGGTTAAGGATTATAGGCGAGTGACAATAATGACAACCTTGTACAACATATATGTAACGGTATTATTGGAGAGATTGAAGAAGGAAGTAGAAGAAAAAAAGATAGTGCCGCGAAATCAGTCGCGGTTTCGAAAAGGGATGGGGGTGATGGACAATATATATGTTGTGAACTATACAATGAATATAAGGATTGAAAGGGAATGGGGGGGTATGATAGCTATGTTCGTAGACCTAAATGCAACGTTGGATCCTCTGGATCGGGAATAGTTAGGAAAAGTTATGGTGAAAAAGTTATGAGGGAAGATCTGATGAAGAGAGTTTCTGAAATCTTTCGGGAGACGAAAAGCAGGGTGCAAGTAGCCGATCAAGAAGGCGATAGTTTCTGGTTAGTGGGAGGAGTAAGACAAGGGTGTCCTCTGAGCCCACTCTTATTCAACATCTTAATCTCAGACTTGGAAGAAAGAATGAACAGAAAAGGATAGAATAGGAAGGTGTTAAGATGGGAAAAATTGAGATATATACACTGGCATACGCAGATGATATAGTAATGATGGCATAATCACAAGGCACATATAAGAGAAAGAATAAAAAAAGCGGCAAGGGTAATGAAGCAGGTATGGGGTAAAGGAAACAGAAGATTCAAGAAAGATTGGAAAAGAAGAATGTGATTTTTTCATACCCTGGTATGGCCGGTTTTAGGATATGGAGCAGAAATATGGGGCTGGAAGAAAAGGGAAGAGATGGAAAAATTGCAGGAACGGTATGTGAGATGGACTATAGGAGTGGATTGGAGGACACCTGGATATACTATAAGAGAGGAAACGCAAAGGGAGAAACTGTATATCAGAGCAGGGAAGAGGGCATGGAAATTTGAAGAAACGCGAAGTGAGGGAGAAGGAGGAGAGTTAGCGAAAAAAAATGTCTGAAGGAGGTGGAAGAAAGAAGAGGGAGGGCGACCGAGTTAACAAAATGGGAAGAAGAAAGAAGGGAGTTCCTCACAGATAGACATATAGGAGAGGAATTCGGAGTACATTTTGAAGAATGAGAAGAGAGATAAGGAAAGTCATTTGATAGGAAGATGAGGAACGATGAACGAATCAAAATATAATAAACAGTATAAGATAATAAAAAAGGAAGGACTACCAAAGTATTTGGAAAGGGGGGGGGGGGGCAGAAAAGAGATGGACAAGAATAGCAAGATTTAGATTGGGGAACGAGGTCATGGGAGCGATGTATTGGGAAACAAAGGAGAAAAGAAAGTGCAGGATATGCGAATGGGAGAAAGAAACATTAGAACATGTATAGGAAGGATGTATGGAAGGAATGGAAGATAAAGGGAGCTGCCAAGAGAAAGTGGTAATGATTCTGGGCGAGGAAGCACAGGGGGAGGAGTGTATGAGATAATTGGAGGAAGCTAGAGGAGCGAATGAGATCATATGAAAGGATGATTGGGTAAAGGAAATGGTTGAGGTGGAAGAGAAGTGAAAGAAAAAGAAAACGGGAGTCACACAAAAATAAGTGGATGAAATTGTCAGTAAGAATTCTTAAGTAGAATAAGGAGAGACTGCGCTCTTTCCCTCACGCTCGAACACTCAAATCGCTAAAAATGCTCAAGCACTCGATCACTCGTCGTTCACTCGCTCGCTCGTAGTCTGTCAGGCACCCCTTCACGTTGCGTTATACGTCGGGAATAGTTTTATATGTATATATGTATATATTAGGGAATAAATTAGGCTAAGAGAAAAAAAAATGGTTGAAAATCGTTGTATGTAAAGGAATGGTAATTATGTAAACCCTTAGGGGACACATTGTGAATAAAGAAGAGGAGTGCAATACCTTCACATACGTTGCAATCAAACCTTTTTGTAGGGTTATTTATGGAAAAAATGTCTATGAAAATAACTCACAAACTTCAGATTATACAAAATTGACTGAATCATATCATAACTGAATAATTGATCCCTGTATGCGTATCTCGTAAAAGGATACCGCTTTGCTCATTTTTGTTGTGGCTGCCAAAAAGATACTATTTAGGAAATCACTTTTTGACTATAATCTATGTTTCGATATTGACCACGAAATATTTTCTATTAATATAATATTTCTCTCAGATATGTTGAGAAAATAAACAAGGTAAAATGACTGAAAATTATGACTGTCGACTTTTAATTGTTACTATACCGCAATATATGAATGATTATACTAATGGTAAGTTTTTACAATGTGAATCCTAATTTATTAATATTTCTCTGCTAGAAATATTTTTATACAGTTTAACCTTTAATAGTCGCTGATCTGCCGAAACGTTGGAAATCTTCTGATGAATTGGTCGGATTGAGTTGGAGCAACGTTACTATTTTTATATTCCTATTCCTCAAAATATTGTAATCATCGGCATGATAATGATGAATCAGATAAAGATAGAGTGAATTTATATTGAATTCCTTAATTTTTCATTTCTTTTGGTAGCGGCACTAGGAAATCATGACAGATATCACCGTGCTATAGGTTAAAAGTTTTAATTGAAACTGAAAGTGACAACTAGAGAACCGACTTTACGATTATATGTTTGAATTTGAGGAGAAATAATGTTTGCATGATATAATTTTTTTGTTAGAAATGCGAAATTTTACATACCAATAACTTGGTCGTTCAACTTTTTTGTTGGAGAATTGGTCCATAAGTTCTCGTTCTCGAATCATCAATATTTCCCTTCCAGGAATTACAGTACTCTGTTTACTGGCCCAAGCGCCTATCTGGCTCGGAAAGCATCTACTCTCGAAAAAACGATCTGACTCTTCAGGTGACGTTTTTTCAACTCTTCCCTCAATACGTATCTGAAATTTTAAAGTGTGATGAAATTACTTTTCAGAAAAACTTTGCCAGTTACCCATGGGCCAATACGAAAATTACTTTCGAACTACGATAACCCGGAAACAAAACCTTATAGCGATGGTCGTATACCCGTGCCAGATGAAAATGTGTATGCTCGAATTGACGTGGATCTTTACATGAGAATCGGGTGGTATTTTGAAACGTGATTATTCATTGACCTTACGAGGCCTAAGGAATACATAAAAATGGATAAAACTTTTGAATCTTAGTTATCCCGCGCACTTTACTTATACATCAAGAAGTTTTTGGTGAAATTACAGTGAACTTTCACTCAACTTGACCTTCACTCAAGTTGACTTTTGGATAAGTTGACTGGGAACGTTCACATAAGTTTGGTTAACAGTACCCCATCACGAACACTGTGGGACAGAGACAAACGACAATTGTTTTTTACTGACATTTACATGACACACAATGTTTACGTGCCGCGATGGTTAGGGAGACTTCGCAAATGCCGATAGAGACAGACAGACAGAGAGACAGAGAGAGAGAGCGAGAGAGAGAGGGGGGGGGCAGAGAGGGGAATATTATCCTTGGTGGTGCGGACTCGTGACTCCCCACCTTGAGTCAACTTAACTGCTTAAGGCACGCAAGCAGGTCACTACGGATCGCTATCTGTTCGAGTCGACGGAAGTTTCTTCAAAAATTCTCATTCAAACTATAGGTGCCGCAAGGAAAGCATATGAATACACTCCTGTTCATCCTATACATTAATGCCATCAACGCGCTTATTAGTGGAATATTTGTTTATTCTCTCTCCCTGTTACTACCTAGAGTTTAATATAGGTTTCGAACCACCAAGAGCAGCAGCTACTCAATACTAAGAGAACCTGAAGAACGACTTATGTTTCCCCGTGGCTCGCCGAAGCTCTTCCAGAGTGCGAGGCGGGAATCGAAATCACCAGATTATCTTGAACGCCTGCCGAGTCGA